>QJNZ01000228.1:0-116239 GCA_004155055.1 Monosporascus sp. CRB-8-3
AGATATAGCCTTCAGCTCTTTTGTCCTTGCAATCCTAGGGCCACAAATCAAGGCCCTTTCAATCCTTTCAACCTTCCAACAATAAATCATCACATCTGCCGACACTAACTTTATAAATTATTTCCTTTTTACTTTTTTAAAAAGAATATTTCCTACTATATTTTAATTACGCGTTAATAAATTAATAACTTTTATTTCTAATATATTATATAACGATCTTTTATAAAATATAGTATATATTTTATTATATCGGTTTAGTTTTTCTAAATATATATTTTCTATTCAGCTTTAATATATTCTTAATTAATCGTTATTTAAAATAACGCCTTAACTATTTTAAATTCTTAACGGATTTCTTTTAACGGTTAATAACCGTTCCGAGATCGGATTATATTAATTTGTTTTTATTATTGTTTTTATTATTTTTATATCATTTTTTAAAAAACGGTGCCTAGTTATTCCAGTAAAGTTTTTCAAGTTTTTTATCCTAAAACGACTTATATCCTAATCTTTTATAACTAAAACATTTTATCGAGATATAGTTAATTCATTAAACCTTTCCGATCTTTATATAACTTAATTTAATCTTATAAAACGTATTAATATGTCGCAAAACGTAAATATTAATTACGTACTTAAATTTATCATCTCGTCTTATTTTAAAATTTTAAGTTTTTTAAGGGTACTCTCTATGATCGATTTTAACCGCTACCGTAATATAATCAGTTAAATATTTAAGTTAATGACTTAAATAGTTTCTTTAAAGATTTTTAAGCTATTTAAATTTTTATTATAAAAGTTTTTAATCTTTATTCTACTTTAAATATTAGTTAAACTAAATATTATCGTAAATTAAAGCGACTGTCTTTTAGTATATTTTTATTAGTTTAATTTTCGATATTAATCTTTTCGTTAAATAGTTCGAAAAAAGAAATTAAAATACTTTTAAATTTTTCGTAATTACTGTATATTATTACCACGATTAGGCGTTATTATTTTAATATAAAAATAATATCTTTCTTAAAAATATATTCGAACTATATAATTACGTTACCGGTAAATAATTTAACTATTGACTTTATTCGAGCCGTAAAAGTAATAAATTAAATAAGAAAAATATTTAAAATAGCTTCGATATTAAATTAAAAATAATTATAATTTATTAAAAAGCCTATTGAAGATATCCGACTAAGAATGCTTTAATATTTTCTTCGATTTCTTAACAAGTATTAATTAAATTATTTAAAATAACTTATCGAAATAAATCATTTCCTTTAACTATTATCAAATTTTTTTAACTTAATTTTTTTTAAAACGTTTATAAATATATTAAAATAAAGCAAAAAATTATTTATTTTACTTTCGATTTAATTTATATAATTAATAATAATATTGAATTCTTTTTAAAATTTCGTTCTTTATAATACGAAATATTTCATTTTTATTTTTAAGACTTATAATTTATTTAAAATCTTTACTACCGAACGATAATTCGGATTATTTAGTAATAAATATAATATTAATAAATATCACTTAAAATCTAGTAATATATTATATATATTTAAATACTCGAATAGCAGTTAACTATATAAAATTTATTAATATATCGACAGATATAGTAATTTATTATTAAAGCTTTAAAACAATTATAAGAGCTTTAATTTGTAGCCCTAGGATTATAAGAGAAAAAAGCTAAAGGCTATATCTAGCTGCTATTCCCCCCAGTTAGAAATAAGGAACTTAGGATTAACAATGGAAAAAACCCTAGGCTTAATAATGTAATATAAATGTCTACATAGTAGCATTTTCTGGTTTCGAATTTTTGGCAAAATTAATATCTTAATTTACTTATTTTCGTATTATATTCGAGGTACCGCTTGCTCCAGTGCGGAAACCCTGGAACGACAGGCTTAGCGTAAGGGCGCTTAGAAGCGTATCTATCAGAGAATCGGCTTGGCCTTAAAGAAAAAGGTTTTAAAGCTTCCTTAATTCTTTCGAACGGGACAGAAGCGTTTATATATATAGGGCCGTTATCGATTAGAAACAGAGGCTCGTCGACTTGGTAACGTTCGAAAGGACTTAAGAGAAAGTTAAAATAGTAACTGAAAAAGTAATAACGTTTAGAAAAGATGTAGGAGGTTAATAGGAGAGCATTAATATAAATTAACTAATAAAGGCGTTCGCTACGTTATCGAACGAAAAATAAATAATAAATACGTGTTTAAATTAAAAAAAATGTAATTTTAAATTTAACGGAAAAATTATTTACGGAGTAATAATAACTGGAAAAGATAAAAAACGGTTATTTAAATAACGTTAATAACAATTAAGTACCGTAACAGTAATTCGGTAAAGTTTACTTATATTAATAATGCCAAATTAGTTGTCGCAGTTATTATTAACGTTAAGGAAGCCCTTATAGTAATCGTTACTTAATTTATAGGGGGAACGGGGGTAAATTAGATATATAACGACTTTGTCGCCGATTATCGAAAAAAGAAAAATATAAAAAAAAGAAACGAAAATAGTAATAATTATAACGCGAAATAAAACGGATAAAATAAGCCTTTATAAAATAAGAAAAGCCAGATACTTTGCTTTAATTATGATAAATGCGGCTATATAGCGAAGGATTATTTAAAACGGAAAAATAATAACTTAGACTAACGAATAAAACGTAATATAGAACGTAAGGTTAACTTTATTCCGGAAGGGCTAAGGGATTTAAACAGGACGAATGGAAAAACCTTTTAATAGCTTTTAGGGCGACGGCGAGATTTAAATAGCTTTATATTAACCTTAGAGCTATAAGGGCGTATCGATAGATATAGTAATTTAGTATTAAAGCGTTAAAAGAATTAAAAGGGCTTTGATTTATAAGCTTAGAATTACAAGGATAAAAAAGCTAAAAGATATATTTAGCTACTTTCTTACCTCGTTGGAAATAAGTGACTTAAGATTAGTAAAGGATAGAATTCCAGGTTTAAAAATATAATATAATTAGCGATATAATATTATCATATAAAATTTAATAATATATAACTATTAAATTATATTATACGGTTTATACTAATCGTAATATCGTAAAAGTTTAAGTAATAAACTAATTTAACTACGGTTAATAATTTTAAATGTTATTAAGTAATTAAATTATAATATAAGCTGGTATTATTTACATTTTAAAATAACGTACGTATAAATCTTTAAACTATAAATTAAATTTATATTAAATCTTAATATATTAATAAATGTAATGTCAATTAAATTTATAAATTTATTTAAGTTTTAATATTTAAAAAGATTTAAATTACGTATCTTAAAACTATAGGTCTAACCGTTTTTAAAGGCTAGGTTTAGCTGGCTTATAACAAGTAAGGCGTAAGAAAGAGGTCCGACCTAATTTAAACTTTACTAATTTTTATTATTATTTAAGATATTATATAATCTTTAGTTAGAGTTAAAAGTAAGTAAGATTATTAATTTTAAATTATAATTTATTAAAAATGAAAATAACCGTTAAGAAAATTAAATTCTTTGTATAATATATATAAAGTTTTAATATTAGTTAAGTAAAATATAAACTCTATGTTAAATAATGAAATTATAGGATATACTATATATAATAGAGATAAATAGAGTAATATAATATTAAAGATTTAAAAAAACTTAACGATTATATTTAACTATTCTTAATATAATTAAAAATAAAAAGCTGAGAAATTATATATTACAAACCTTGAAAAAAAGAAATATAATATAATTATAAATATAATAATATATTTTAATTTTATATTTTAATAATATTAATACTTTAATTAACGTATTACATAAGCTAATCTCTGATATAAGTAAGTCGCTCGTTTATTAAGTAACTAATTTAATATTTAATATAATGCTTATAACTTTACGAAATCGTAATAAAAGTTAATATAATGTTGCATACCTATTGGAAATATAAATCTATAGAGATCAGCAAAGTTACATCCGGAGCTAACTGGGATTAATAACTTTATTAATATATTTTATAATATTAAATATTATATTAAAATTTTAAATAAAATAATCAATCCGTTATAAAACTTGTTTATATTTTTTTCAATTTTATAAATTATTGCATTTTAAAGATATAAAAAGTGGATCCGATCTAGGGGTAAAAAATATAAATCAAGCTATATTTTAATAAATTTTAAAGGGGTAATTTTGCGATTTTAAGTAATTATATATTACGTAATATTTAAAAAGGTATTAAAAAAGGCATAATTTAGTATAACATTTATGAGTATACGAATTTATTTAATATTTTAATATAAAAGTATAAATTTTAATTTTAACATGAAATAATTAAATCTTAACGTATTTAAATCGGGTTTTAATAAGATATATCACATTATAAATAAAGAATAATATTATATTAAAAGCTATTTTTAAATCGGTTAAGAAATAGTTATTTTATAATAATTTAAATTAATGTAAAGAAAGTTACGTAATAATGGAGCGACTCGCTTATGTAAGCAACTCGCTTATATAATACGTTGACTTATTTTCTATTATATTTAAAATATTGTTTTAAAATGATAAAGTCAGTATTTAAACGTGTAAAATTTACCTTAAAGAAGACGTAACCGTATAATAAAATTGAATAAATTAATAGATTGTACATCTCGGTTGCTAGGCTTTATTAAACCTTAACCTTTTCGCAGCCCTTATTAACGACCATTTCTGACAGAATTTTTAACGGTTTTCGTAATCCGGAATAACCGGATAAATTATAGTTTGTAGTTTTTTAGCTTATATCGAATTAAAAGTTAAAATTTAATGTTTTTAAGCTTGTTACTGGTTATATCTAGTTTTTTAACGGTTTTTTATACGGTCCATATGTTTTATTATAAGGTTATTTAACTTTTAATTATTTTTATTTAGATAAATTAAATCGTATTTAACAATTAAAAATAAAATCTGATTTTTTTAGGATAAGTTAGTTAAATCGACGGAGGTATTAATATTTGTAGTTTATTTTAAAGTTTTATAAAATTTAGAGATTTTTAAAAAAACGTTTTCCGTAAAAATTTTATAATTACGAAATATCCGTATTTTATAATAAGAATTACCCGGTATATTTTAATTATTTTAACTAATAAGAATTTAAAAAGTTATAAAATCGATTACGCTTAAAAATAATTGTTATAAGATTAGTAAAAAGTTATAAAATAGTTATTTTATACGGATTTAAAACTTACCGTAAAAAACTTAATATCTCCTAAGATATTATTTATCTTTTAAAAGATTCTCCTTATCGAACTAATTAAAGGGCATAAGGTTTATTAAGGTTAAAATTTATCTGTATTACGTAATAATTATTTTCGAATTAAGGCTTTTCGTAACCGAAAGGTATAATTTATTATTATCGTAAAAATTATTAATAATTACCATATTCGAAAATATTTAGTAAAGTTTTTATCGCATTTATTATTAGTATAATTATTTTATATTTTTAATTTAGCCTAGATAATACGGCTTAAATCTAACGACTTTATAATCGCTTAAAATAAGATTTACTAAAATAAATCGACTCGGCCTTTTTAAGAAAGTTTAAAACTTCTTTATTTACTATAAAAACGCCTGAATATATAGTAATCGCTATTATTTAAAGAAGAGACTAGTAAAAGCGATAACGTTTAATTAAACTTAAAAATAATAAATAATTAATATAACATTTAAAAAAATTATAAATTCTAGGAAAAACTAAAAATAGTTCTCGAAAGTTCTTATAAAAAGTAACGAATGAAAATATTTACCAAATTATCTAAGAAAAACTCTAGATATATAATACGTATATAAATTAAAAAGATTTTATATTTAACGTTAACGAAGAATTATCGATTATTAAATAATAATAATTAAAAATATAAAAACGGTATTATAAAAAACTTTAATAATAATTATAATTAATTTTATTTAAAAAGAAAATAATAATGATATTAAATAGTTTGCAAGGTAAAGTA
Organism: Monosporascus sp. CRB-8-3; assembly: GCA_004155055.1. Taxonomy (NCBI): domain Eukaryota; kingdom Fungi; phylum Ascomycota; class Sordariomycetes; order Xylariales; genus Monosporascus; species Monosporascus sp. CRB-8-3. The sequence continues at coordinate 6,003 of QJNZ01000228.1, forward strand.
CCATTAAGGTATCTAGCTATATATATACAGGGAGCTAATCCATTCACTAAATACATGCACAAACTAGTTTCACAAACGCAACCGGGGAACACCTTTTAAAAACCGTCCCTTCTTAACCAAAGGCCGGAAAAACGTAATACGGGTTATATAATATGGTAATTAACGATAAGATATACCCGATTAATTAATTAGTTCCCAGCGCCCCCAATTGTAACTAGTTCCCAGCCACCCCTTAATTATCACCGACACGGTAACGGAACCGAAACCCCATAATCTAGCTCCTCTAAACTAACGTTACCTAAAGGAACAGCGGCCCAAGCTAAATTTAAACCAACTATTTTTTGCGCCTAACCGCAATACGGTACCCAAACCTGTCGCAATTAAAAAAGACACCTAGGCTCGCAACCACTAAGCTATTAGGCCGATATTAAATAGTTTTTATATAAAAAAATCGATTAAAGAATAAAATTTTAAAAACTAATCCATATTAAATTATATAATTAACATTAAAAACTTAATAAAATAATATAACGAAGGTAATATATTTTCTAAAATTATATAATAAATTAATACGTATATTTATTTAATTCGAAATTATTATAATAACATTTAAAAATACCGAATAACAAACATTACGTAAATACTTAGCTATAACGGTAAAATAAATATATAACGATTTTATCGCGGAATTTAAAAAAAAATACGAAAAAGAAACTTTAATGATAATAAAAATAAATTTATCGAAATAAATATATCATAATAATAAATAAGTTTAAATATTTAAATTAAACATTTAAGTCTCGTAATATATATTTACTAACGAAAAATTAAAATTTATATTTTTGAAAACTTTAATTAATATTCGTATTTTATTATATATATTTCTTTTAATAGGTTTTTTAAATAGTATTTAAACATTAGAATTTTTCTCCCTAGAAGAGATATAACTGTAAAACTAAATTAAACAAATAAATAAATTATATTATCGGTTATTACGCTTTATTAAACTCTAACTTTTTTATTAACGTCTTACTCCAAGGTAATTTTAAATTACCTAGTTATGCCCTTATTAACGACTATTCTTAACGGCATTCTGAACGGTTTTCGTAATCCGGAATAACCGGATAAATTATCATTTATAATCCTTTTTATATCGATTTAAAAGTTAAATTTGGACGTTTTTAAACCCGTTATCGTTATTTTTTAATTTTATTAACAATTTTTTTATAAACCGGATATTTCTTAATATTAATTTATATTAAAATCGATTATTTTTACCATTTTAAATTAAATTATATCCGAAAATTAAAAATTAAATTTAATTTTTTTCGGAAAAGTTATAAATATAAATAAAAATATCGATATATTTTATTCGGCCGATTATTTTATTTAAATCGAATAATTTAATCGAAACCGTTTCTATCGAAATTCCGGAAATACGAAATATTAAGATTTTATACTCGAATTTAATTAATATGTTTTAATTATTTTAATTATTAAAGATTTAAAAAGATATCTTAAAATTAATTAAGGTTAAAAAAATTATAAAACTGGCGAAAAGTTACAGAGCTATCTTATACGGACTTAAAATTTACCGTAAAAAGCTTAATATTTCCTAAATTATTATTTAAAATTTCCTTAACTAAACCGTAAAGCTAGAAAATATAAGGCTTATTAAAGTTAAAACTTATCGGTATTACGTAATAATTAGCTTCAAAATAAGGCTTTTTACAACCGAGATATAATTTATCGTTAACTTAAAAATTTTTAATAATTGTTATATTCGAAAATATAATGTAAAATATTTATCGTATTAATTATAAATATAATTACTTCGTATTTTTAACTTAGTTTAGGTAATATGGCTTAAATCTAATAAACTTATAAATATTAAAGTTTTACTAATTATATTAATATTTTTTATATTTTGTAATTTTTAATTTATAATATTAACTAATAGTTTTAATATTAATAAGGTACAGTTTTTCTTTTTAAAGGAGACGTAACCGTGAAACTAAATTAAACAAGTGGATAAATTATATTATCGGTTACTAAGCTTTATTAAATTTTAACTTTATAAACTGCTTAATTATGCCCTTATCGACAACTATTCTTAACGGAATTCTAGACGGTTTTTATAATCCGGAACAACCGGATAAATTATTGTTAGTAATTTTTTTTATATCGATTTAAAAGTTAAATTTCGACGTTTTTAAACCCGTTATTATTATTTTTTAATTTTACCAATAATTCGTTTATAAACCGGATATTTTTTGGCATAAATTTACGTAAAAATCGATTATTTCTACCGTTTTAAATTAAATCGTATCCGAAAATTAAAAATAAAACCCGATTGTTTTCGGGTAAATTATTAATATCGACAAAAATATCGATATATTTTATTCGGCCGATTATTTTATTTAAATCGGGTAACTTAATTAAGATTATTTCCGTCGAAATTCCGGAAATACGGAATATTAAAACTTTATATTCGGAATTAGCCGGTATATTTTAATTATTTTAATTAATAAAGGTTTAAAAAGGTACCTTAAAATTAATCGAAATTAAAAAAATCGTAAGATTAACAAAAGGTTATAAAATAATTATTTTATACGGATTTAAGGTTTATTGCGAAAAACTTAATATTTTTTAAATTATTAAAATTTCCCCTATTAAATTAACTAAAAAGCATAAGGTTTATCAAAGTCGAAATTTATTAATATTACGTAATAATCGGTTTCGGGATAAAGTTTTTCGCAACCGAAATATAATTTATCATTACCGTAAAAACTATTAATAATTACCGTATTCGAAAATATTAAGTAAAGTATATATCGTATTAATTATTAGTCTAATTACTTTATATCTTTAACTTAACCTGGATAATACAGCTTAAACCTAACGACTTTATATAAGGTACAATTTTTATTTAATTTACTTCATTTTCCGATTTTTTTTAATATTTCTTATTATTTTATATTTTTTTGATATTTACTAATTAATATATCTTACTTTTAAATTAAGCTTTTCTTATTGAAATATAATAATCTATTTTAATTAAATTTTATAATAACCGAAATTTCGAATATTTTAAATATTAAAACGGTATTATTATTATATAGTTTAATATCCGAATATATTTAATATATAATAACGTAATATATAAATATTATTAAATATATTATAAAATTTAGTACTTAAAACTTTAACATTATTTTAAATTAAATATTAATATTAATTATTATAATTAATTATTAAATAATATTAAACGGATTATAATATTCTTAAATTATATATATATAGTAAATATTTTCTTTTTAAAGGAAACGTAACCGTTAAATAAAATTAAATAAATAAATAAATTATAATATCGGTTATTAAGCTTTAATAAGTCTTAACCTTCTTACAAATTGCTTTATTATGCCCTTATCGACGACCATTCTTAACCGAATTCTGGACGGTTTTTGCAATCCGGAATAACCGGACAAATTATCGTTCGTAATCCTTTAACTTATATTAAATTAAAAGTTAAATTTCGAAATTTTTAAACCTTTTACCGTTTATATTTAATTTTCCCAATAATTTCTCCATACGGTCGATATTTTCTATTATAAGGTCGTTTAACTTTTAATTATTTTTACTTATATAAATTAAATCGTATTTAAAAATTAAAAATAAAATCCGATTTTTGTAGGAAAAATCGATTAAATTAACAGAGATATCGATATTTTTAACTTATTCCAAAACTTTATTAAATTTAAGGATTTAAAAAAAAACGTTTTCCATAAAGACTTTATAATTACGGAATACCGGTATTTTATAATAGGAATTATCCAATATATTTCAGTTATTTTAATTAATAAAAATTCGAAAAACCGTAAAATCGATCGAGGTTAAAGTCGTAAAACTGGCAAAGGGTCGCAAAACTATCTTATACGGACTTAAGGTTTACCGTGAAAAGTTTAACATTTCCTAAGTTATTATATTCCAGGAAATTCCTCCTGCCGAACTAGTTAAAGGGCATAAGGTTTATTAAGGTTAAAACTTGTCGGCATTGCGCAAATAAACCTCCCAGCCGATATTAATCGAGAAATTACGTATTTACGGGAACCCAGTAATCGGCTTCGGGATAAGGCTTTTCGTAACCAAAACGTATAATTTATTATTACCGTAAAAACTATTAATAATTACTATATTTAAAAATATTAAATAAAATATTTATCGTATTAATTATTAATATAATTATTTCGTATTTTTAACTTAGCCTAGATAATACGGCTTAAACCTAATAACCTTATATAATAAATATTTAATTATATTATAATTTCTATAATATCGAATTTATTTATTAATATTTTCTTATAATACTTTTAAACATAAAACTTTTAATAAATAATAAATTTTTAATTTATATATTTTAAATGTTCTAATAGCTTAGTAGTCGCGAGCCTAGGTATCTTTTTTAATTGTAATAGGTTTAAATATGTTATTACAGTTAAGCGCAAAAGACAGTTAATTCGAATCCAGTCTAAGACGCTTCTTTTAAACGGCGCCAACCTAGAAAGCTAACCATTCAGGGCTTCGGCTCCGCTACGGTATCGGCGATCAATTAGAATAATTAGGGGCTTTAAGAACTAATTAAAATTAATCGTATATCTTATCGTTAATTACCGTATCTTATAACCCGTATTACGGTTTTTCCGATTCCTATTAAAAAGAAACGGTTTTTTCAAAGGTGCTTTTTAATCGTATCGTATAATCCTTTATATATATACTTAGAAAATAAATTATCTTTATATATATATAGATAAATATTTAAATAGTACTAACTTTATATATATTTTAATTTTTTATATAAGGCTAGTACTATTCGGGTATTTAGCTAGCTATATATAGGAAATTAATCTATTTACTAAATACGTATATAAAAGATTACATAGCGTAACCGGAAAGTATTTTTTAAAAAACCGTACCTCTTAGCAGGCCGGACGAAAAAACGCATTATAAGTTTTAAAATCCGGGAATTAATAAGAAGTACACGACTAATTTAATTAGTTTTTAAAGCCCGTAATTAATTAATTGAACCGTCGTCGATATAGTAATAAAATAAAAGCTTTAAGTTAATTTAACTTCATTAAATTAGAGTTATTTAAATCAAAAACTATAGCGTAAGTTAAATTAGAACCAGCTGAGTTTTTACGATTATTTAAAGCAGGGTATTAAAGCTTATAGTAATAAAAGAATACCTAGACTTATTACTATTAAGCTGGAAAGCAATTTTAAATTTTCGTAATAAAATTATAAAATTACTTAATAATAACTCATATTTTTTAAATATATTATAAATACTATATAAAATCGTTAAGTTTAAACGCTATAATTAAGCCTAAATTAAAGATACGAAGTTATTATATTAATAATTTATACGCTAAATATTTTACTTAATATATTCGAATGCGGTAAATATTAATAGTTTTTACGGTTATAATAAATTATACGTTTCGGATATTAAAAATCTTACTTCGAAACCGATTATTACGTAATACCGATAAACTTTAACCTTAATAAACCTCATATCTTTCAACTGGTTCGGTAAAAAGAATTTCCTAGAAAATAAATAATAACTTAGAAAATAAAAAGCTTTTCGCAGTAAACCTTAAGTCCGTATAAGTTAAGTTTATAACTCTTAGCTAGTCTTAGAATTAAAAGTATTAGATATTAGCTAGAAAAAAGTGTTAAAAACTTTAAATAAGCTACTTTTAATCTGAATTAATGTTACGGTACCTTTTCGAATTTTTATTAATTAAAATAATTAAAATATACCGGGTAATTCCTATTATAAGATACCAGTATTCCGTAACCGTAAAGTCTTTACGGAAAACGTTTTATTAAAAATTCTTAAGCTTTATAAAGCTTTAAAGTAAATTAAAAATATCGATATCTCGATTAGTTTAATTAATTTTTCCTTAATAAATCGGAATTTATTTTAATTCTTAAATATAATTTAATTTATAAAAATAAAAATAAGTAAAACTAAACACGTTTATAATAAAAAAATATCGATTATATAAAAAACTATTACAAAATTTGAAATAAATAGTAAAAGGTTGGAAAATTTCGAAATTCAATATTTAACTTAATAAAAGTTAAAGGATTATAAACCATAATTTATCCGACTGTTTCGGATTATAACGACCGTTTAAAATTCCGTTAAATATAGTCGTCGATAGTGGCATAACTAGATAGTTTATAAAAGAGTTAGGTTTTAATAAAGCTTAATAACCGAAATAATATAATTTATTAATTTATTTAATTTAATTATATAGTTACATTTAGTTTAAGAAGAAATTATAAATAATATACTATATGTTTTTATATAAAAAAAAATTTAACTAAAATATTTTTAAGTACAATTATATAAGCATATATAATTATAATTAAGAATATATTTGAAATATATTTCAATAAATACTACTCTGTAAATACAGAATTAATTAATACTTATATATAGTAATAAAAATAAAAATTAGAAAAGATAATAAATAGATTAAAATAACTAATTTTACTCGTAATAATAGTTTAATAACTTAGTAATTACGAGCTTAAATACGCTGCTTTAATTAATTATAAAAAATAATTAATTCGAATTTAGCTTAAGTTACCGTTTTTTAAATAACGCCAGCTTAAAAAAAAGTTAATTAATTAAAGTTTCGGCCCCGTTACCGTCTCGGCGACAATTAAAGAGAATCAAAGCTTAGGAACTAAGTAATTTAATTAATTATATATTTAGGTATTATTTATTGTCGCATTAAACGACTTGTAATACGTTTTTCCGGCCTTTATTAAAAAAGAATAGTTTTTAAAAGATACTTCTCGATTGCGTTTATATAAAATTACTTATATATATATATATATAAGAAGCGGATTAGCTGTATATAGTTAGATATCTAACTAGTATTAACTTTACTTAATTATAGTAATATTAATTCGGTATAATAATTATATTAAAACAATGTTTATTTATTTTTTCGTTCCTATTTTAATTATTATGCGTTTTATAAAAATAAAAATATATTATAAAAACTTTTTAAAAAAATCGAAAACGTAATAATTATTTTAATACTATTTATTTAATAAATAAATATAATACCTTAATTTATTAATTTTATTTATCTTCTTCTTATTTTAACGTCTATTAATTTATAATAAATTTAAAATTATAATTTCTTTTTTATCATAAAAGTTTACGTTGTTAAAAAATATTTTTAAAATAAATCCTAAGTTTTAAATAAATTAATTTAAATTAACTAGATTTTTCATTATTAAACGTTTTTATAATAATTACTTTTATATGTTATTAACTGTAACTAATTATTATTATGGTTTTTCTTAGTTATATTAATATGGACTTTTATATAATATATATATATATATATAACATATATATTTTTAATTTTCGACATTTATTAAAAACCTAATTCATTTTATTAAGGCAACCGTTTTTTCTCGAAAAAAAGGTTTCGTATAAAGTAGTAATTTATTCTTTATTAAGAAAATCTTTTAAATTAATCATCTTTATTTATAAAGTATTTTAATAATATTTTCGAACTGTTTTATAAATAAGAAAATAACGAAATTAATTAAAATAGGTAAAGAAACGATCGTTATAAGTATAATTAAACCTTTTAATATAGAATAAATACCATTAAAATTATATAAAATAAATTCCGTTGTTAAAAATTCAAATTAAATATTATAGGTTATTATAGCAGCTTTAAACGAGTTATAAAAACCGGATATATAACAATATAAATAATATAAATATTATAACGTTATATACTATATTTATTATACAAAAATAAATACGTTTTAATACGAAAAGAATAGTTTAAAAAATTAATACTAATAATATATATATATATATATAATATTATTATAAATTGATAATTATATAATTATTAATAATAAAAAGTATTTCGAAATTTTAATTCCTATTTTAATATCTTTATTAAAATATTTAATTTATTTCAAATTTAATTTTTTTATCGTTTAGTTATTTTCGTTTAAAATAATTATTTAAATAAGTAAAAATATATTACTAATAAATTAATAAAAAAAGTTTTAATAAACAAATAAAAATACAGCTTAAATATAAAAGTTAATAATTTATATTATTATATAATATATATTAGATTTTATTACATTTATTTTAACTTCCTAGATTTTTTTATATTTGTAATTATTATATTTATTATTATAAAATACCGTATGAAAATGTTTATTCTATTAAAATTATACAAGGTAAAGTGCTATTAAGATATCTAGCTATATACAGCTAATCTATTTACTATATACATGTACAAAGAATTATACGATACGACCGGGAAATACCTTTTTAAAAACCGTTCCTTTTTAGCTAAAGGCCGGAAAAACATAATACAGGGTATATAATACGGTAATTAATAATAAGATATACCCGATTAATTAATTAATTCCTAACGCCTTTAATCGCAACTAATTCTAAGAGCTCCTAGTTATCCCTTAATTGTCGCCGATACGGTAGCGGAGCCGAAGCCCTAATTGGTTTAGCTTTTTTAAGCTAGCGCCACTTAAAGGAACGGTAACCTAAGCTGGATTTAAACCAGCTATTTCTTAAAACCAACCGAAATAAGGTACCCAAGCCTATCGCAATTAAAAAAGACACCTAGACTTACGACTACTAAGCTATTAGGCCCCTATTAAAATTATAAATATTTTTTATATTATTACATTTCGATTATATAATATAAATAAATTTAAATTAATTATAAAATATTTTTAACTTTTCGTATAAAACTTAATAATAATTTATTTTTCGATTTAAACGTATTTTAAATTTTTTATATTATATAATAAAATTAAATATTTAATTAATTCCGATACGTATTATAATTTATTAAGCAAATAATAAATTTATAATATTTTTAATATTATAAAACTAAATAATAAACGTTTATATATTTAAGTTAAAAAAAATTTCGATTAAATAAATTATTTTCGATTAACGTTAATTTTCGTAAATTTAAAGTAATATTAGCTCGGTATATGTTAATATTATATTAATTTTCTAATATAAGTTCGAGAACCTTATATATTTTATAAAGCTATTTAGAACTAATTATTAGATTTTTTAACTTAAATAGCTAAATTTACTTTCGTTATTTTATAAACAGGGTTATATTTTTAATATTACAAAATAAACGACTAAATTTAAAAAAAACTAAAATAACGTAAAAAAATAAGTAATTTACTTATATAATATATTAATATTATTATAACTTCAACTGTTAATATTTTATCGGGTATATATATTAATTAATATTTTTTATATAACGTATTAAATAAGCGAACTACTTAGATAAGTAAACGGATTAAACTTTTTAATTTTCTTAATATTACTATTAAAAAGTACTTTATTAAAAAATTTAAATAAACTTAACAGTTTAAGTTAAAAAATAAAACTAAAGACTTAAATATAAAAAACTTAGTTTTATATATAATATTATAAAAATTACTTTAACGGCCCGATATTAGCGTATATATAAAGCCCTGTAATTACTAGTATAATATCTTACTTACTAGCTTATGCTATTTCATTTATTTTTCTAATATAACTAGGGTTATTTACGTAATATATAGTAATGTCCTTTTAAAAACCTCCGTAAATCTTAGGTTTAAATCTCGGATAATGTAACTTTTAAAGCTTTTTCAGTTATATACGTATAAAAAATGTCGAAAGCATAACTTAAAAGCTTGGTTAACTTTTTAAATAGGATAAAATACTATATAACTATTATTCGGTTTACCTCCGAAAATTAAGGTTTAATTTCCCGAGTATAAAAACGTTATCGTATAAAAATTTTAAGTAATTAAAACATTTTAAGAAGTAATAATTATGTTAACGAAAATGTCGAAATTATCTTTTTATAAGCCGGTATATATTACGTCAAGTAATTATTAGTATAGCACTTTACTTATTAGTTTAAATTACTCTTTTAAACGTTTTAGCTTAACTCGGGGCGTTTATGTAATTAATATTAACCTAAAAGAAAAGTCGATTATTAAATAAATTTTTATTTTAAATAGGTAAACGTTTATTATCCGACTTTAACATTTTAAAAATATAACGAATATATTACTTATTTAACGGGTTACGACATATATTAAAATTAATTAAATGTTAAACTTTATTAAACGAACAAAACTTTAAAACGTATTAAAATCGAAAAATAAATTACAAAAAGATTTTATACGATATTTTAAAAATATTTCGTAAATAATTTAAATTTATTCGAGTTATAAGTACGAAATACGATATTATATTAAAGGATACTTATTATTTAAAGGAAAATAATATTTTAGTAGGGTTTTTATTAATAATAAATGTAATTATTATTAATTGTCAGCAATTACAGTGATTAAATATAGAATATTAGCGCAAAACTTTATATTGATAATTTTACAGATTAAAACCGTCTAGGGCGAACCCCTTTTATATATATAATTTATACTTAAAAAGTTCTTTTATAACAAAAGGTATTTTAAGTAATATTCTCTAACTTAAGCCTACTAACCGTAATTATCTTAAAGTATCAACTGCCGATACGCCCCTTTACGTTAAATAATTTCGGTTATTAAATTTGTCGGCCTTAAATATTTTTTAATTCGTTTTATATCTTTTTAAATTCCAAGTTCGTTACAAATTACTCGGAATTAGCCTTATTAAGAGGCTTTATTAGTTTGTCTGTTAGGTTATTTTTATTTTTTACGTATTAAAAGTTGATATTACCTTTTTATACCTTTTAACGTACGTAATAATATTCCAGTCGAATATAGCGTTTTTTCTGTATTATTTATATTTTTATTATTTATTTTAGCGTATTTGTATTATTTTTTAAAATAGGAATAAGGCCTTTAGATATAAACCTTAACTTTATTAGGAAATTCCTAATTTTAGTTATCTTTGTTATAACCGTTCCTGCCTTTACGTATTTTGTTTTAATAGTATATTTGGTAATAACGTTTTATAGCTTTAAAATCTATAATACGGGCGTTTTAATTATGAAAAATATATAACTTATTATAAACTTAATTAATTTATTATTTGCAAAACTTATATTTATTATTCCGAATAAGCTTAAGTTGTTATATTTCCGGTACGGGTAATTTTTTAGCTTCCGAAATTAAAGAGATAGGTTTATTATACCGTTTAGGTATTGCGATAATTGTTTAATATATTCCTGGTATTTAGGTAATAGGTTGTTTATAAATTTAGCTTAAGTTAACGTTATAAACGTTATATCCGGTTTGTTAATGTAATTAAAACAGTTAAATTTCTTTGTAAAACTTATATATTCGTAAGTTTTTTTTATTTACCCCTTTATTTTTTATGGCGTATTTTAAGTGATTTTTAATAAATAGCGTAGGTTGTTTCCGTATAACGTCCAGTTTTATTAACTTTAATAATTTTTTAATATATTATTATTAATCCAGCTTAATATCTTCCGTTAATAAGGAACGGATAATTCGTACGCCTAGGTATTAGTTAACGTTTTCCAGGTCCTTAATAGGTATATTTTTAGTTATCCCTTTGGCGATATTTTTAAGATGTTATTTGTTAAAGCCGAAAAGCAGGAAGTTATTTATATACAAGGCGATAACGTTTTTTAATTTCGGATTATAATATATTATGTTGTTCGAAATTAACGGGCGAAAACCCTATTTCGTAAACGTTTTTTTTATTTTTTCCTGCTAAGTAATTCCGGTTTATTTTAAGTTATGTAGGGGATTTATTAACTTAATAATTTTTTTAAAAAAGAACTCGTATTTTATTTTATTTTCCGTGTATGCGTTGAAATATTCCTTTAATATGGGAAAAAACTTTATATAAATATTTTCTTTTAGGTTACCGTTTAAATAAATAGTAATAAAATCGATTTGAAATATATGTCAGCTTAAGGTAGTAGTTAGCGTTAATAGGATTTTTTAATGTATAATTTTTATAATGCTGGTTAACGTTTTATTATAAGTAATTCCTTTTCGTTAAGTAAATTCCTTGGCGTAAATACGGGCTTTATATTTTTTTAGTTTTTTTATAAATGTATATTTTTTTCTTAGTGTTTATTTTGTATTTATTAGATACCTGTATGCTTTATCGTTTAATATAAAATAAAAAGTTCGGCGTTAAAGGTTTTCTTTAATTTTAGTAAAAATAGCTTTAAGTTATATTTCGCATTTTAGATTTTTTATAGTTTCCTTTAGTAATAAACCGTCGTTTATTATAGTATATAGTTTATAGCCGTTTTCGTTTAAGTTTTTAATATTTAATAATAGCTGAAAATAAAGAAAAAATCGTTATTATTATTTTTTTAGGTTAAAGTTAATTTTAGTTTACTTATTAGCTTTAGTATTCCGTTTGGGGCCTTTAAGGTGTATAATTCGGGGATCGTTTTTTTCGGGCGTTTTTTTTTTCGTTTAACTTATTTAATTTCCTGGTTCGTATTGTTTTTTAAATTGACGTTATCGTTTTTATTTTCTATTTTAATATTTTGTTTTTAACGGTATTTTAGTTGTTTTTATACGGGTTGCGGAAGTGACCGAATATTATCTTTTAGATTAAGGGGTTGTCCTAGTTTTTTCAGGTTTTTATAAATAGTGATATGCGGTGTTGTTAGCAGTTTACCGCTTTTTAGCAATTATATTTTATTGTTATATATCCCTTGGTAACTTAATAACACTTTTTACTTTACGGGCTGTTAGTTTTTCTAATTTAATCCTGTAATTTTTATCGATTAAAACTATATACCTGTTATTAAGGATTCGAAGGTGATTATTATTAGGCTTATAAAACCTGTTAGGTTCGAATACGTCCTTAAAATATTTAATCGGTATTACGTTTTTTATTATTAATTATTTAATTTTATTAACGGTATACGTTATTACTTTTATTATAAAATTCTAAAAATATATCGGTATTTTTATTTGGGCCGTAATTGCGCGTATTTCGTTTTAAAGAAATTATATCCCTTATTTTACGATTTTATATTAATATTAGTTATAAACGTTAAAAATTATTAATTTAATACTTTCCATTACGTAAAGGTTTTCGATAATCGTTATACCGAACTTTTTATCGTTATTAAAACCTAAGATTTACGCATTTTTTTTCTTACTTTTTATATTTAATAATAACGTTTTTAAATATTTAAATATCCAGGTAATATATATATATATATAAACTTTGCTATACTTTGTCCTTAGTTTTAAACGAATAAGATTTTTTATAACATAATAAGTTATTTATAATAAACCCGAAATAACCGCTATTTTCGATATTAATAGGCTTAACGGTTTTTATATTATACTAAATAATATCTTTTACGTATATTACTTTTTTCTATAGGTTAATAAACGGTATTTTCCGTATTCTTTCCTCGTTATAAGCTGTATAAAAAAGCAATTTTATATTGTTAAGGTTTAAATTTATTTCCGTAAACCTTTTAATATTTTAAATTAGTCGTTTAATATTAGTGTAATAAAGGCGGCGGTACTAAAAAATGATTTTTTTATACCTTTGTTTATTATCAAACCTTTCCGTTTTTAAATACCTTTATAAAGGTTATTCTTAAGTTATTAACTAGGTTACCGTTATCTTTCTTACCGAATACTTTTTTTAGCGTATATCTTTATTAATAATTCTTATCGTTCAGGGATTTTAGGCCCTTACTAGTAAACTCCGGCTTTTTATAAAGCTATAAGAAAAATCCCTTTCGGGGAACGTTAATAGTTGTTAATTTAGATTTATTAAGGTTAATTAAGGTATTTTTATTTAAATAACCTCCGTTTTTGTAAAAAAAAAATTATATAATACCTTTAAGGGAAAATCGTTAATATATAACGTATATTTTATTATAATCTCGTTATTTTTTCTATTAACGCTTTTTAAGAGTGATTTTACAGTACCCATAAAGGTAGTATTTACATGTTTTTTAATTATTATAATATAAATTCCCTTAGATTCAATATTTAGTACCGAGTTTTTTTCGAAGTTACCGATGTTGTTAATGATATTAACGTTAGTTTTATATTTTAAAATAACTTATTTTTATCGTTTTCTATAGAGAAATACATAGATAAAAGTATAACGTTATTTATAATTATCGTTTTAATTACTTTAAGGCAGTTAATTACTATAATTTTAAGGTTTTCGGTTATTTGCAGCCGTAATTTAGGGTAATTAGTTTTTTATAGCTTAAAGTCTTAAATTACCTATAGCTTAGGGTTCTTAGCTTTTGTAATTTTTTACGTTATCTTTTGAATTATTTCGTTATATTATTATATAAGATTTTAAAGCTGCTGTTCGTTAACGTAAACGTTAAAAAAAATTATTTAAACGGTATAGGTTTTTTAAACTTTTAGAAATAAATTATTTTTCGTTTTAATTACCGTTATAAATATTACGAAAATTATTACTTTAGTTATTTTAATTATTATTATTATTCTTATTACGTTAATTACTATTGTAACCTTATTTCCTTTTTTTGTTTTTACCTTTTTTTTGCGGCTTAAAATAGTTTTTCGTTAGATACCTATATTTAGTATAGTTAAAGTAAAGTAATTTTCCGTTCTTATTTTATACGAATTTATTATTTCGGGAATTATTATTATTATTTTTGTTTTTTTACCCTTTCGTACGTTAGCGAACCGTCCTTTTTTTTTTTTTATTAAATTGGTTATAAAATTTGCTGTTAAAATCGTTGATTAGCTGCTAGAAAAAATAATCCGTCTACCGAAATATTAACTAAATAATTTTATATTAATTACTAATACTGTTTTTTATACTGATAAAAAATATAATAATTTATTTTTACGTTTTAAGTTATATATTATAGCCTTTTACCTTACGGAAAAGTTTTTAAAACTTAATAATAGATTATACCGGGTTTTTTTTATTATAAATAACTTTATCAAGCTTTTTTTAAAGGGATTTTTATCTAGCTTTACTTATTGTTATATAAATTTTCCGGAACATTTTTAATATTTTCGTATTTTTTTAATACCTGTAATTAATTTTTAAAGCGCCCTTTTATAAATCTTAATAATAACTTTCGTTAAACGGAATTAATTTAGTTAATTTAATTTAATTTTATCTTTATAGCTAATTTTTTTTATCGTAAAACTTAAAGCATTATTTTAAAGCTTTTAATTAACCCAGCTTATTAAGCAATTTTCCTTATCCAGCGAAAAATTAAAACGTTTTTAATATAACTTTTTATTTATGCAAGGTAAAGTGCTATTAAGGTATCTAGCTAGCTATGTACAGAAAGCTGATCCATTTACTAAGTACGTATACGAAAGATTGCACAAACGCAACCGGGGAGCACCCCTTAAAAACCGTCCCTTTTTAGCCAAGAGCCGGAAAAACGTAATGCGGGTTATATGATATACGGCAACTAACGATAAGATACACCCGATTAATTAATTGGTTCCTAACGCCCCTAATCGTAACTAATTCCCAGCCACCCTTTAATTGTCGCCGATACGGTGGCGGAGCTAAAGCCCCAATTAATTTAGCTCCTTTTAAGCTGGCGTTACCTAAAGGAACGGTAGCCTAAACTGGATTTAAACCAGTTATTTTTTGTAAGAATATAAAGCTTACGGGGCTGCGGCTGGTAACCGACCAGCCGCCGACCTACTCACCTATATAAATATACCATCTAGCGTTAATAAAAAACGCCAGATAAAAATAACTTAATATACTTATTTCTTAAAATCCGCTTTAAAATTAATCGGTAATCATTTCACTTTAACCTACAGTTATTTAATATCTTATAATTTTTCCATTTTTATAAAAAGTAACGCAATAATTATTAAAAACAAAATACGCAAATTACGAAACAAACCTAAGCTATTAAATATTAACCCGATCGACAAACAATCGGTTACGATATAAAAATATATAGAAAAACTTATAGAAAAAACCTAACAAATAAAGGATAATATTCCCTAAAATTACGAATCCCTTTATACATATAATAAAAATATATCGCGATAACCATCCGTTAAACGGTCGGAAAATAAACGCAATATAATAATTACGTTACGGAATTTAAAACAAAAAAAAATTAAACCTTTTAATAACGATCAGATTTTAAAAATTATTTACCAGTAAAATAAATAATATTTGGAATTACTTTAATAATTAACCAAATAACAAACGATAATATAAACCGAAAAGGTAAAGTTTTATAAGTTAATTACGACATTATCGTAAAAGTCTGAAGGTAACGAACAAATACTGTATTATAATTATCCGAAACTTTTTAAATATACGTTAATTAAAAAAAAAACTAGATAAAAACTATTACGGAAACTTGCGTTAAAAAGCTAGGATAAAACGTTTTTATTTATATTTAATAGGTTATAAGCTATATAAACGTTTTTATTACAAATATTTAACGATTATATTATATTATACTTAATTATTTCGATTATAAAAAAAAACTGAAAATAAAAAATTTACAAACTTTTATTAAAAAAAAATTATGCAAATTTTAACCTCCTTAATAAGGAATATAAAAAGCAATTTATAAAATTATAATAATAACCCGATTAATCACTACTGGATTTTTACGTTAAATAAAAACTTTTAATTTACAAAACGGAATTTACGGACGTTTTTAACCCGGAGAATAATCGGGATAATAAACGTTTCACTTTTAATTATTTTTATAAATTAATATTAAGATTACGAAATACCTTATTACGAAAAAACGTTAAACTAAAACGAATTAATAACGTAATAAATAAGGTAAAACGTTACTAAGATGCCTGGAAAAAAGCGAAGGAAAACTAATCGTTTTCCGTTAAAAATATTAATAAGGATAAACGATTTTATTTTAACGTTTTTTAAAAAAAAACCCTAAAAATAAATTAAAGATATTACGTAAAAATAATAAGGACCGTAAACGTTCTTATATACGGAAATCGGACAATCGCCGATTTAACTTTAATTAAAGCAAATTTATATAATTTAACATTTTTAATTTCCATAAAAACCTATTTAAATGTTATAACTATAGGAAAATAAATTATAAAAATGTGGATTATAAATTCTAAAAAAATATAAAAACTTTATTATCCCGGTTATACGAAAATTAATCTCCGAAAGCCGTATAAAATGTTACAATGTATAACGATAAATTAAATTAATTTTTAAACGTAAATTTAAAAAAGGAACCGGAATAAACATATATATTTAATTTATTTCGGTTAATAATTATAAAACGGTTAGAATAAAGCCACCTTTTAAAAAGAAAGTATTTATTAAAAAAAGTTTAAAAAATATAGCAATATAAATTAATATAAATACCGGAACGTAAGTAAATATTATAAGTAAAAGGTTAACAAAGAAATTTAACCTTTAATTAATTTCCGTAAATATTCCGGGCCTTATTAACGTTAACGGCGTTTATATTAAATATTATAAAGCTTACGAAATTTTTATTAACATAATAAATAGTAATAGAACCGAACGGGAATTTAAATAAATTTATTTTACGATATATTACAACCGGAAAACGTTCGATTTTTTTTATCCTGCCCCGGAATAAGCAGGTTAAGGATAATATTAAATATAATTATATATTAATAATTATATGGATTAATATAAGAGGTTAATATGTAAAAAATCGTAAACTTAACGTTTTTTAATAAGCAAATTTATATTATTAATTTAATAAACCTAGTTAATAAATTAAATATCCCAGAATTCGGGGAATAAACTTTTTAAAATATAAAGGATTTACCAGCTTATTTAAAAAGTTTCCGGCAAATATATTCCGAGGAAATAATAAAAAAAATTCCCTAATTACTTAAAACGGAATATTTAATAAATTTAATTTTAGGGAAAACGTTTTTATTTAGTTTAATTTATTTAATTTTGGAAATTTAACGGAAAATATTCGAAAAGTATATTTAAGAAAACTTAAAGGTAAGAAAAATACGTTATTTAAAAGCGGATATTAAGGTACCGGTATTATTTATATTTAAAAAAAACGGTAATTTTCGATTATATGTTAATTATAAAAGCTTAAATCGAATAATAATAAAAAACCGATATTTTTTATTTTTAATTTTAAAATTTATAAACCGATTAAGGTTAATTAAGGTATTTTTAAAAATTAACTTTAAAAATACGTATTACCGTATTAAAATTAAAAAGGGCGATAAGTGGAAAACCGTTTTCCGAACGCGTTACGATTAGTTTAAATATACGATTATACCGTTTAATTTTATTAACGTGTTGGTTATATTTTAAACCTATATATATAAAACGTTAATTAGATTAATAAATTATATATATATAATATACCTAAATAATATAATTATTTATTCGGATAACGAGAAAAAATATACGAAATATTTTTAATTAATTTACGAACGATTATTATAGTATTAATTATTTACCAAATTATTTAAATACGAATTTTTTTTAAAAAAATAAAATTTTTAAAATTCGTAACTAATACCGAAAATTTAGAAATGGATCGCCGACGGGTTAACGCTATTAAAATATGGCTAAAACCAAAGTTTATTCGTAATGTTTAAATTTTCCTAAAGTTCGTAAATTTTTATCGGAAATTTATCGTTTATTATTTGCGTAGTATTAAATTTATTATTAAGTTATTAAAAAAAATATAAAATAAAGGTAAAATAATAAAGTTTTAATAATCCGAAAAAGTTAAGAAAATATTCCGTAAATTAAAAAACGTTTTTTAATTGGCGTTTATTTTCCGATATTAAGATAATTTAAAAAATATTAAAGTTAAAATAAACGTTTTCGTAAAGGTTATATTAAAAATCCTATTATAAAAATATAAGAAGTATTAGTATTTAGTTATATATTAATTGCGGAAATTTAACTTAACCGAAAAACGGTAAGTTATAAAGTAATAAAAGTTATTAGTAATTATAAAAAATTTAAAGTATTAACGATAATACCTTAAAAATACGGAAAAAAGTTTTTTAATATTTACCGATTATATAACGTTAAAAGATATCGTTAAGGCGTTAGCCCGTAATTTTAAAAATAAATTAATTCGATAAGTTTACCGTTTTTTTTAGTTCGATTTTAAAATTTAATATTAACCGGGTACCGTTAATACGGCAGATAAATTATTAAAACGTTTAAATTATATATTAAAGGAAATTGTATATGGAAATATAATTTTTACGTTATTAAAAAAATTTAAATTTACGGATAATATACCGGAAAGTATACGGAAAACCGTCGTAAATATATAACGTAATTTAAAATATTACGAAAAAGTAAAAAGTTTTATAAAGGCGGCGTAAAATTTACTTGTTACAGAATTTCCAGATAAATTCCGAATGGCAAAAATTTAGGTAATTACCGTCCGTATAAAAAAAACGGAAAATTTTCGTTATACAATCGTAAAAAGTTTTCGAAAAAAAAAAGTAAAAAATTATATATTTATTATATTTATTATTTACGTATAATAATGTAAATAAAGATTATAATATTAATATAATTAGCGGTGAAATAATAATAATTACAAATTATAATTATATTATAATCGGGTTCCGAAAAGTTTGGGAAAAATAAGATTAATATTAAAGTTATTGTTTATAATTAATACGTTTTACGTTTTTTAACCATAAAATTAATTAAAAACGAAACGGTATTATAACCGAAAATTTCCCGATAATTTTACGATTAAATTTAAAAGCTGCAAATTAAAAATTTAAATATTATAAAATTAATAACAATAATTAAACGTTAAATCGGAATAAAAAAATATATTTTTTAAATTCGAATAAAATTTTATATTATCGAAATAAATTTATAATCCCGTTATAAAATATTTTGCGAAAATAATTAATTAATTAATATTATAACGACTTAAAAATAAGGTATATAAGATACGTCCGTATATTAGAATTTATAATTAAGAAGTTTTATTAAAAAAATATAATAAACGATATTCGAAAATATATTAAATAATATTTAAATTGTTAAGGAATAATAAAGTTACGTTATAAGTTATACGGGTAGTTATAATTCTTATTATTACCTAAATAACTTTTTTAAAAAATTACGTTAAATTTTATTATAAAATTTTTAAAAAATTTAGGATTAAACGGGTTAAAATATAACGTAATCTTAATAATTGTCGATCGCTTTACGAAAATAAACTTATTTATCCTTATAGTTAAAATATTAATTACTATTAAATTAACCTAATTGTTTTATGATAAAATAAAATATAAATTTGGTATACCGGCAAAAATTATTAATAATAAAAATAAGTTATTAATAAATTAATTTTAAGTTAAATGTTATAAAAAACGAAAAATAAAACGGTAGATATTAACTGCTTATTATCCGTAAACCGATAAATAAACGGAACGTATTTATTAAACTTTAAAATATTATTTTCGTAATTACGTTAATAAATATTAAAATAATTAAATAAAGTTATTACGAAATACGGAATTCGTATATAATAACGTTCGGAATATATTTACCGGCCGTTCGCCGTTCGAAACTTTATACAGGTATTATTTAAAAATAATAAAATATTTTTTATAAAGATTTAAAGGGTAAATAAAAGGAATTAAGGAATAATTCGAAAAAATAATAGCCGTCCGCCGAATAATATGCGAATATTAAAAAAAAATAATAGTAATCCAGAAAAAATATTACGATTAACGTTATATACCTATAAAATTTTAATTAAAATAATAGGTAAGTTTTTCGATTAAGAATTTTAAATTTAAAAATAAAAAATTTATATTTATTTACGTCCGGATAACAATTAAAAAGTAAATAAATTTTTAAACGTATAAAATAATTTTTCTTATTAAGTATTAACAAATATATAATATATTTCTAATATCTCTGTTAAAATTATAATATAATCGGAAATCGGGTAATAATTAAACGACGTTATTAAATTTAATAAAAAAATAGGAAAAATAAGTAATAAAGGATATTATCCGTTACCGTAATAACCGGGGGTAACGTAAATATTTTATTAAATAAAAAGGTTAGCTTATTAAATATAATACGTAAAAATTCCGAAAATATTAAAGCGTTACAAAAAAAAAATTAGGTATATATATAAAAAATAAAATAACCCAAAACTTATAAAGTTATAACAGCCCGATCGGAAATCGATTATATAATAATCGTAAAAATATAAAAGGTAATTTTAAGCAGTATTAAAATATTAAAATTAAACTTAGTTATATAATTATTTTTAAGTTTTTAGTAAATAATTACTTTATTATATACCGGTTAAAAATTAACCGATTAAATATTATTAAATATATATAATAAACCGAAATATAACCGGAAATTAAACGATAATATGGAAAAATTCGAACTTTTATTTTAAAATTAAAGTTTTATATTTAACCATCGAATTTTATATTAAACCAAAATATAAGAAACTAAATTATAATTCTTTTGCAAATAAAACGGAAAACAAATAAAAACCGATAAATAACGCAGAAAAAATCGAATTTTTATTTCGAAAATAAGATTTCGCGTTTAATTATTAAGTTTTACGTTAGTTAACCCTTAATAAACGTATTAAAAAAATTAATATAAAATATCGGAAAGTAATCGGAGAACGTACAACGGTAAAATATAAATACGTTTATTAATTTTACTGGGCGTAAAACCCGGAAGAAACTCGGAAACGTTTTATTTTTTACAAAAAGCAGGGTTTAGGTAACCGGAATATAATCGGTTATTGGTCAGAAATAAATTGCCGTTTTTAAGGCGTTTAAGATATTTAGGTTTGGTAACGGTTTTACCGGTTAAAAGTTTTTTTTAATTGTAATTGTCGATAAGTATTAAGGTTTTATCGAAACGCCGGAAAACGGACGGAAAGTATTTGTAAGTAAGGAATACGGTAACGTAACAATTTTCGAAAATTTTTTTATTTATAAATTTATTATAAAACTGCGCCTAATCGGAAATTAACCGTAAAATAATAATAAAAAAATCGGGTAATTTACAAATATAACTTAAGTTTGTAAACTTATAAGATAACGTTAAAACTGGATTTTTATAGTTATAACGGACGATCGGAAATCCATTTCCGAAATATTAAAAAAACGATTTTCCTTATTAATAACCGCCTTAAAAGCAAGTTTAGCTTTACGAAAAACGTTAAGTTGGCGACCGATCGCAAATACGTCGTTACGCTTAAGCTAGGTATTAATAATATAAGCCGTTTTAAGTTTATCAATTAACTCCTAATTTTCGATAACGAAATAAATAATAATTTAAGCGGTACCTTTAAAAATAACCGGAATTTAAACGGAAATTAAATAACGGTATTAATAATATTAAAAATAAATATTTACCGTACAAAAAATTTTGTAACAATAACTGGATACGATATAATTTAAAACGCCTAGAACTTAAACGTAAACCGTATAATAATCAAAATAACGTTATGTTACGTAAATATAATACGGTTTATTACCGCCCGTAATACAACTAATATCCGATATATCGTTAACGTCGAAAGGGTAACGTTTAAAAAATTCCCAGCTTTCGTCGGTATCGAAATATTATTTTTCGTAAAATTATTCGTAAAAAATAAATATAATAAACGGAAATAAACCGGAAAACGTACAAAAACCAAGCGGAAAGAAAAAATAAGAAATACGGAAAAAAAAGAAACTAAACGGAACGTATACGTAAAGGAAACGGAAATAAAAACGCGGAAAAAAAAAAGGAAAAAAATAAATAAAGTAAAATTAAAAAACGGATCGAAATAAAAAACCGGGCGGAATATAATAAGTTACTTAATAAGGTACGTATTAATTATTACGGCAACCATTTATAACATAACATAATTTACGTATTTACAAACGGAAAACTTTCGGCAAATATACGTAACCAAATTTACGATTATAATACGTTAAATTAATAATAATGCTATTAAAAATTAATAACTTAAAAAAAAAAAGTAATTATGAAAATATAAAATTTACGGAGTTACGGTTAATAACCGACTAACCGCCGACTTATTTACCTATATAAATATATTATCTAGCGTTAGTAGGAAACGTTAAATAAAAGTAACCTAATACATTTATTTCTTGGAATCCGTTTTAAAACTGGTCGGTAATTACCTTACTTTAGCCCATAGTTATCCAATATTTTATATTTTTTAAGATTAACCGAAACAGGGTATTTAAGCCTATCGTAATTAAAAGAGACACCTAGGCTTGCGATTACTAAGCTATTAGGCCGACTTTTTATTTATATTACTAAATTTCTTAAAATCCTTTTTTTCATCCTTTAAATAAACGCTTAATTTATTAAAGCTATTTAAGTTATTAAAGCTTAAAAAGCTATTAGGACTGCTAAGGGAACTATTTAAATTATTAAGGTTATTACGTACTATTTTTTTTCCCTTATATAATTTGCTTTTTTCTTTTTTTAAAAAGTTAAGCTTTTTTATAAACTACCCCTTAAGTTTCGTTTCGTTTTTTTTTAATAAATTAATCTCCTTTATATCGCTTTTTAATACGATAAATATTTCCTTAAAATTACTAACCTTAACCTTAAACGGTACGCTTTATAATACCTTTAGTTATATACTTATATTACGCGAATTTTTAAAACTCCGTATCTTAGCTTAAAGCGTATTTAATAATTATATTATTATAATATATATACATTTTATAATATCGTTATTTTTTTCGTTTTAGAATTTTAACTTTTTAACCTTTTTTTTATCCTGTTAATATTTATTTTTTCGTATTTTAACGTTACGTTTAATACCGTTTATACTGGTACCTAAGGACGTATAAAGCTTATTTAAGTCCGTTATAGTTTATTATCTTTAAATAAAAGTTTTAAATTAATTTTTTTCTGCTAATAAAGTAATAAGGTATTTCTTAATAATACCCCGAAAACAGGTTTTTTTTTTACCGCCTTATTTAATATAAACTTTTGTTCCTTCTTTTTCTTACTATAAAATTCGTTTTGGAAAATATCCCTATCGTAAAAAGATCCTGGCTAGGGAAAAGGGAATAAGGTTTCGGATAAGTCGCTTTACTTAATAGGGAGCTGCTTAGGGTTTTGTTATTTGCTCGTTATTATTAAATCCTTAACCTTCTTTCGAACCGTTAATTAAGTAACTTTTTTTCGAATCTTATATTTTCTTTATTAACTTAACTTATAAATAACTATTTCGTATAACGTATTAAATTATTAATTAAGTAAAAAATG
Organism: Monosporascus sp. CRB-8-3; assembly: GCA_004155055.1. NCBI lineage: Eukaryota > Fungi > Ascomycota > Sordariomycetes > Xylariales > Monosporascus > Monosporascus sp. CRB-8-3. The sequence continues at coordinate 30,325 of QJNZ01000228.1, forward strand.
CTATTATAGTAATAGTTATAATAATTAAATGTAAAATATTAGAGTAAAACTTTATGTTAATAATTTTACAAACTGAAAAAGTTTAAGGTAAACCGCCTTTATATACATAATCTATACTTAAAAGGTTCTTTTATAACAAAGGGTGTCCCAGGTAACATTCTCTAGCCTAAGCCTACCAGCTGTAATTCTCTTAAAGCACCAACTGCCGATATTAATAGTAAATTTTTTAAAAGTTTAAATAAACTTATTAAGAAAATGGATAATAATTTATAATAATATAAATTATTAATTTTAAAATTAAGCCGTGTTTTTATTTATCTTTATTAGTAAATTTTTCTTTAATAGTTTAGCGTTAACTTATTTTTATCCGATAAAGAGATTATTATAAACGAAAACGGCTAAGCGATATAAATATTAAAACGTATATTAAAAATTCGAAAGACTTTTTTATTTTTAACGATTGCGAAAATTATTATTTAATTATATATACAAAATATTATAAAGTTTATTATGTTATTATATTTTGTATACATTTATATTTTTTTAAATTTTAACTTTTTAACCAATCTTATTCTTCCTTTTTAAAATATAATAATTTTATTTTATATTGAAAGTTTTGTATAACGTTATATTATTTCTATTATAAAGGGAAATTTTATCGCCGGCTTTTATAACGCGTTTAAAGTTATTATAATAATTAATAATATTAAATCCAGATTTAGAACAACGGCATTTATTTTATTTAATTTTAATCGTATTTTTTCGGATTAATAATTTTAGTTATACCTATGCCGTTTTTTATTTACATTTATTAATTTTATTAATTTCTATTTACGAAGATTTTTAAAAATATTATTAAAACGATTCGATAAAACGTTATTTATACAAAAAAATATAAAAAGTTACTAAAATAGCTTGCTAATAAAGATAAATACGTCCGTTAATTTTTTAAAGAAAAATAACTTATTATTTTTATACGAATCTTTTTATAAAAAATTATTTTCGCGAAACAAATTACGTCCTTAGTGAACGCCGGAAAACTAAAAATATACGTTTCCAAATAAACGAAATATTATTCATAAAAAACAATAAGTAATTGCAACTAAGAAAAGCTAAAATAATCGTTATAATAAAGTTTTAAACGAAGAAACGAAAATAAAATATTTACGGTAAACCCGGACATAATACGCGAATTTATAAAAAGGTTATAAAGACGTTTAATAACGAAAAACTCAATTAATTTAAACAATTTATTACGTTATTATAAAGTGTTAAAAAACGATTTACTCGCTTATTTAAGCCGTTCGTTTATTTAATACGTTAATTATATTTTTATTTATAAATTAACCGGAAAATTAACGTATTTATATTTCGTATTATTTTATTTGCTTATTATATAAACTATTAAAAATTCCGTAATTTAAGTTAACTTTCTAATTAATATAAATATTACGTATAAATATTTTATTAAACCCTTATTCGAAAAATAACCGAGTATTATCACCTTTATATTATAATAGACCGAAATTAAATTATATATAATATTTAAATCTCCTTAGAGAAGACGTAACCGTGGAACTAAATTAAATAAATAAATAGATTATGTTATCGGTTGCTAAGCTTTATTAAACCCTAACCTTATAAGCGTCTTATTTTAAGGTAATTTTAGATTGCCCAGTTATACCCTTATCGATAATTATTTTTAACGGAATTCTAAACGGTTTTCGTAATCCGGAATAACCGGATAAATTATCGTTCGTAATTTTTTTTATATCGATTTAAAAGTTGAACTTCGACGTTTTTAAACCCGTTATTATTATTTTTTAATTTTGCCAGTAATTTTTTTATAAACCGGATATTTTTTGGTATAAGTTTATATAAAAACCGATTATTTCCGCTATTTTAAATTAAATCGTATTCGAAAATTAAAAATAAAACCCGATTTTTTTCGGATAAGTTATTAATATCGATAAAGGTATCGATATATTTTATTCGGCCGATTATTTTATTTAAGTTAGGTAATTTAATTAAAACCGTTTCCGTTAAAATTCCGGAAATACGGAATACTGGGATTTTATATTCGGATTTGGCCGGTATGTTTTAATTATCTTAATTAATAAGGGTTTAAAAAGGTACCCTAAGATTAATTAAGGTTAAAAAAGGTAGCTGGTTTAAAGTTTCTAGCTTTTTTTCCTGGTTGATATTTAATACTTTTAATCGTAAGACTGGCGAAAGGTCGTAAAGTAGTTATTTTATACGGACTTAAGGTTTACCGCGAAAAGCTTAACATCTTTTAAGTTATTAAGATTCCCCCCGCTAAACCAGGTAAAAAGCATAAAGTTTATTAAGGTCGAAGCTTGTCAGTATTACGTAATCGGCTTTGGGATAAGGCTTTTCGCGACCGAAATATAATTTATTATTACCGTAAAAACTATTAATAATTGCCGTATTCGAAAATATTAGGTAAAGTATTTATCGTGTTAATTATTAGTATAATTACTTTATGTCTTTAGCTTAGCCTGGATAATACGGCTTGAACTTAACGACCTTGCATATAATATTTAAAAAACGGTTTTAACGATTTAGTTTTTTTTATAAAAAAATTAATTTAAAAATAATATATAATAAAATTTCGGAAATTAATTTTTTTTTATTTTTTTTATTTTTTTAAAAAAAATATTTATATAAATTATAAGTTTTTATTATTAACAATAACATTATAGAATTTTTAATTAAAAAATTAAGAATTATCATTTTATTATTTTATTTATTTTTTATTTTTTACCGTCTTCGAAGATACTAGGTATTATATCTATCATATTAATTATTAGTGTAATTATTTCGTAACTTTAGCTCAGCCTGGATAATACGGCTTAAACATAGTTAACCTTGCATAATTTATTTCTAGTTTTTATTTATATAAAACGTTTTTTATAAAACCGTAATTATAATATATACTTGGTTTTAGTCGCTTGAAATTACGCAGCCATGCTTGGCTAACGAGGTTCGGCGAATAACCGATGCGCTGAAGATTATCCACGGCACCTTACTTCGCTAATTAAACATTGACCAGTTTATGATAATGGTTAAGGTAGACTATCCTGTCTTCTTAAATTACATGCTTCTAGTGCTAGAACTCATCAAGGCCTCGCTGGTCTTGCACCGTGTTGGCACTTAGTCCGCAAACTGGGCCGACCTTGATAACTAGATTGCTACGTATTTTAACATCGATGGCGAGTCTGGGTTTGCGCCCCCAGAGTGGCCGTCCTATGTTGGCACTGTAGTGGTTGCGTGGGGGGATGAGAAGCCGTTGCTGCCGTATTATCTGGAGGGCGTGTGGATGTTCTGTGACTATATTTGGACCCCTTTGGGGAGGGAGAAGGTGCGCTGACGCATTTATATTAAACAGGTACTTAAAGAGTGGTGGAAGGACTATTATGAGGAATGGGAGGAGTTCCGTTCAGGGAACGGAGGCGAGAATAATCCGGATAATTAGCGGGCGGTGAGGTCTCCTTTTAAAATATAGGGTTGCCGTGGGTCTTGAATAAGACTTCTGTATATGTGGCTCGCTACTAGGCCGATTTGTCGGATAGTAGTTGGGGCTGTCCTACGCAAAACAATGCAATTGAGGTAGAGCGTCGGTCTTATGTAATAATCCTAGATTGGGACGATAATCCCAACCAGAAGAAAGACATAAATTTTCAAGGAAACGGTGAACTGGCCTCCGAGGCTTGGCTGAACCGCCACCATTCTGTTGCGAGGTTCGACTTCGGCCGGATGGGGGTACGATTACGGATAGTTTCCCAAACCCTTGCCGTTCGGTGTCGAGAGTAAGGTCCCGGTGCATCAATAATACTCTTCGTAGACATTATTTCGGCACTTCCAAAGTCAAAAATCTTCAACTCGGGGGCTATGAGAACATGGAGAAAAAGTAGCATTGGCCGTATTCAAAATACGCTTCGGCAGGTGCTGTTTGCTGCTCAGTCACCCACGCCATCCTCGCACACATCGACATGTAAAGCCCGTTGTTCCACCCCATCAGACGAGGAAGTCTTTTCCTCAGCGTCGATGAACCTGCGCAACTGTAAGCCTCTCTACAACCTCGTCATCCCACTCCACCAGCATAACATTGACCAGCCCGCTGCCTTCGCCCTTGTACGGCAATTTTCTCTCGTCAAAAGGCCGGACCTCGGTATCGATGGTTTGCAGGCCGGTACGCCTATTGTGCGCGTCGCGGAAACTAGAGATGAGAATCCACGCCAGCGGCCCAAGCGTCGGCTTGTGCCAGTTCCTTGCGTTGCCGGGGTGAAAGGACAACATCAATCCGCAATGAACCTTGTTACGGTCGAGCATCCGGATGACGCCCTGCTTACGTGGGATGTTGGCGTGTTCCCGGTCCACGATCGCATGGCCTGGGCCGAGCCGCTCGAGTGTGAAGGCATCGCCCTCGACGGCGTACGTCCAGAATTGCAGGGCCCCGGGGCCGAGATCCGGGCCAGAGACGTTCATCGTCCTTCGCTCAGTGTAACTAAGATAGACCGGGTAGTTCTTCAGGATGGGGCTCTTCTGGTACCATCCTAGGTTACGAGTCTCGGCTGCTTCCATACGTCTCTGGTCCTTGGACACTTCATAGAGTACACCGCGGTGGAAGACCTGGAAGCAAGCTATTTCCGACTTGGCGTATTCGTGATTCTCGCGATGGTGGGTGTCCTCGCCTTTTGCGACCAGGAGATACTGTATGCTGCCGGTCCAGCCGGCCCAAGACCAGGATGAGAAAGGTTTGGTCGGCAGACCGTCCACGTTGCGAGAGGAAGGCATGACGCGCCGGTCCCACGAACTTTCGTGCGCCCAAAGCAGGGCATGGTCCAGGTAGCAGGCCGGTAAGCCGCTCAGGACCTCACTCTCGAAACTCCGCTCGAGGACTCTAGCAACTCCGGCAAAGGCGTTTAAGATGTCGGTGGCAAATGAAAGATGTCGTCTGCTGTACGCCTCTACAAGCTCTCGATAGACATCGAACCTATGTCTCTTATATTCGTACCGCTCGCTAGCGTCCGTGTGATCTTTCGGTACTGGAATAGGAGACGCACAGGATGGCAAGTAGTGGAATGGGTTTGTTTCAACTGTCTGAAGTGCCTCGGCCTTTAGTGAGTCCCCGATAGATGGAGTAACATCTGGCCAGGGGAGGAGATCGCCGCCCGTCTCGCATCGCGTCACCTCTCCGCATTGGAAGTAGACAAAGTCAGACGAGAAGTAGATGCATCTGGTGGACAGGTGTCGCTCCTGGAATGTCCACCCTCGCGTGTTCCAGCTGGAGCACCGCAACGCGTACTCCAAAGACGGCGGGTGGGGGACCATGGCAAGAAAGCTCGCTGGTGGCCGAGACTCGCCCGCCACTTGTGTGTGTGCGTTTGAATAATCCATTCTCGGATTACCCGGCCCACCAGGCACAAGAGCGTCCACCAGCCACCGCAGCATTTGTTATCCCTCATGGGAGGGAGTTCCGATTGTGTGGCACGCCACCAGTGTCTCATGCTTTCCCTTGTCCGTCCCCGCCAAGTGGTCGAAGTGCCGCACGAACTCGGGATCGGGTCCGGGGAGCGTTGTTGGCGACCTCGTGGTCTCGATAACCTGCGGCTTGCGGGTTCCCGGTCGAATGCCCGGCAGGCCGGCGTCGGCGTTTTGCCCATGAAGGCCAACAATGGTCGCGGCAGCGCAGCTGTACACCAGGTCCATCTCTTTGATGGCCTGGTGCTTCTGTTGCGGGCTGTCTTGCACGATACAGAGAACATCGGTCCAGAGGTAGCGTTCGCCCAGCCCGCGTACGAGGGTCATGGCATCTCGAATGGTTGCTGGAAGCGCTTGAGGCAGAGAACCGGGTCGCATCCGGGCGGCAAGATTGGCACGCAGCGTTTTGGGCATTTGGGCGTCTCCCCACACATAGCTGAGAGCAAAGTATCTCTCGGCAGAGGTGGTTCGGACGAGACAGTGGTCGCGGACATCGACCAAGAAGATGTCAATGACGGGCTGTGCGCCCAAGGTTGGGGTTTGGAGGCCGGCACACTTCCTCCCATGGCTTGCCTCGCATTCATCGAGCCACGACCTGATGAGTGGTATTGAAACGCATTGCGCTGATGCCGAGCGGATAGGGCCGCTTGGATCCCGGAGTAGATCTTGAACCTCACTTCCCGGCGCCTGGTATGCTTGGCGGAGAACCTTGGGGAAGTTGTCCTGGCGGAGAATCCTGATTGCTCCAGCTCGCCGATAGCCGTACTCCACCGCGATGTACCGCTCTCCACTGGGCAGCCGCTCCGGGTACAGTTGGACAACCCCGACTTCCGGATCGAGTTTTGCCAGTCTAGGATGAAGTCGTTGCCGGCTGCCGTCCGACAGAGAGTGAACGACAAGCCGACAGAAGACGCAATGTGTCCTGGTGTTTAGCGCTGCCCAAGTCCCAAACGGCCGCCATTTGATCCAAGTCTCGTCAGAGAGGCTGGTACCAACGACAAGACCCAACCGTCTACAGACGCGGCAGAGATGGCGGCTAGGATTCTGACCCCGAGCCTGCTCAATCAAGAAGATCGACTGCTCGAATTGGGCCTCGCGTTCCTTGAATTCTGCCCAGGTCGTCGGGCCGGTGTATCTCTCGTCAGGCGGGAAGGCAAACTCGTTGATCGTCAGGCTCATCTTGCCGGAGAGCCCGTCGTGGGGCAGGTTCCTTACACCGGGAAATGTGGGCCCATCGCCGTCCGGCGACCCGGTCAAGGCTCCGGTAAACCATTGTCCCAGCGATCGAGTCGGATCGGTGGCCAGTGGGATCCGGTCTAACCAGTCTCCGGGTCTTTTTGAGTCCGCCATGGCCCACTGGTGAAGGACGAAAGAGGACAGTCGAAGTTTGCTTGGTCAGGCCTACCGGAAGTTGAGTCGAGGTTGAACGCTGGATTCGGCTGATTTTTGATCTTGCCGTGCGGGTGGGGGAGAGTGGCTGTGCTGCTCGCCCCTGTCAACCACACGCCTTTCCAACACAGCCAGCGTAATATCGCCAGGTTACGCTGATTGGGCCTGGTAAACTTGGTGGGCGGCCCTAGCGTTTGATTTAGCGATCGACGCTGCAATCAAGACACCGGCACCGTTCAAGAAGCAACCTGTAGGGTAATGCCAATAGATCTCCATTTAGTCAGGCCCCAGTGATCCAATGTCGAGACCACCAGTGCGCACTGGAGTCAAAACAGGCAGCAGTGACATATAGGTAAGGTGGTTTATATGTACCTATTGCGAGAAACTCAGACGCAATATCACGGCCCATGTCCGGCTGGAAGCATACTATCCCCTTCTTCAACTCTCTCCGATTCTCTAAATTCTTAGAGGGGCTGGATAATTACCTGCAAGCAGCTAATGACGCGGGGGTCCCCTCCACGCTCTCGAGCTCGAACCAGCCTCCAACTCCACTGAGGATAGATTTGCTCTTCGACCTGTAGACAATTTCGATGAGCGATCATTGCTTTGCACTGACTGTCTTCGGCTCCGCGCACTGGGATGTGCAGATGGTGTCAGCTAGCAGGGGGTGCTAAACGCGCCCCATATACGAAAAGGCTCCTTCTGATCGGAAGATATATGTTCCGTTGCTAGGCTATATAAAAGCTATACGCGTACAAGAAACATACGCAAATTAGCCCAATACAATAATACAACTGATATCCCTTATAACTAAAAATTAAAAATCTTATTCGCTTAATTCGCGTTATTATTAATTAATTAGTTATTACTAAAACGATATAAGATATATATTAATGATAATTATTCATATATTTTATTATTTATAATAATAATAATACTATTAACGTTTTCCGTTATTTATAACAAACCTAAAAACTAGGAATATTTTAAAGGCGAATTCCGGGTTAAAACGTAAGCTTTTCATATATAAAATTATATCGATTTTAATTAATTATTTTCGTATTCAATTAATTTAATAAAATCTAATATAACTTCGTATCCGAAATAACGAATCCGTTATACGATACGAAATAATACCTTAAGCGGTTTTTTAATTATATCTATATTTTCCGGAAAAATAAAAAAAAAAATCGAGCATATTAATTATTTAACGAATGCCCTTAAAATAACGACCGAAAGTAAATAAGCTTATAATTAGCACTTTAAGGCATATATTTATTAAAATCGTAAGTACGATATTTTCCGAAAAAATAATAACAACCTTATAAAATAAATTTTAAACTTAATATTTCCAGCAATTAAGGAAATAATTTTTTTCCTAGAAAAAAACTTACGGAAATAATATATTAAGTTAATTAAATCCGGCAAAATATATAATAGCAGGTTTTTAATTAATACTTAACGAAAATACTGCAAAAAAGTAAAATAAATGTTAAAGTCGGTAAGAAAATTAAACGAATAAATCGTAAAATAATAAAAAATTATAATTTAAAAATAACGATATAAAATCCTAAAAATAAAAACGATAATCGTATAAGTTAACAACTTATATATATAAGGTCGTTAAGTTTAAGCCGTATTATCCAGGCTGAGTTAAAGATACGAAGTAATTATAATAATAATTAACACGATAAATACTCTACTTATAACAACTTATATATTATGCAAGGTAAAGTGCTATTATGGTATCTAACTATATATATACAAGCTAATCCGTTTATTATATATATATATACAAATAGTTCTGCATAAACGCGACCGGGAAGCACCTTTTAAAAACCGTTTTTTCTTAACCAAAGGCCGGAAAAACATAATGCGGGTTATGTAATACGGCAACTGACGGTAAGATACACCCGATTAATTAATTAATTCCTAATACCCTTAATCGTAACTGGTCTTACTAACTACCCCTTAATTGTCGCCGATACGGTAGCGGAGCTAAAGCTTTAATTAATCAGCTCCTTTAGGCTGGCGCCACCTAAAAAAACGGTAGCCCAAGTTAAATTTAAACCAGCTATTTCTTAAAATTAACCGAAATAAAGTACTTAAGCCTGTCGTAATTAAAAAAGACACCCAGGCTTGCAACCACTAAGCTATTAGGCCATAACTTATATATAACATTAATTTTTATTATAAAATTTTACATAATTCTATTTTAAATAATAATAAAATTTAAATTAATAACTGTATAATTAATTATTAAAACATAACGATTAATTTTTTAAATTACTAAACTATAACTTATTTACAATTTATATCGAAAAATATTAAGGTAACGTTTCCGACATTTTACGGAATACGCGTAAACCTTTTTAATTAAAACGATCCTAATTAGGAAAAAACTAAAGATAACCTTTAATCGTAAGAAAAGACCTTAAGGCGTAAACCGAAACAAAATAATCGTAAAAATTCCTAAATAAGCCGAAATAACAGTAATAATAAGCAAAAACGTTAAAAGTTAAACGGATAAAAAATTAAATATAAAACGTATTTAAACTTTACGTATACGTTATTTTAATATTATTACGCGTTTTTTTAATAAAGTTATAATAAAGTTTAAACTTAATAAATAATTTAACATTAATTTAAAACCGAATTATTTCCGATTAATTCTTAAAGGAAAAAATAATTCCTTAAGAAATAAATTAATTTCGAAAAAAGTAAAACGGATTTTAACATATTTTTTTATTTTTAATTAACGTAATATGATAAATGTTACGCTTTAATTTTTAAAAAAATCGTTTATGTTAAACTTAAGGTTTACGATATATATCTTTAATTTATCAATAAATTTTTAAATTATAAAATACCGATTTAAAATAACGGAATATATATAAAAAATAATTTTATCCTGATTAAAAGGTACGGAAAAATAAACGTATTATTTTAAAGCTTTAACGGCCCGAAAGCGTTACGTTTATACGACGTAACTTATTATTAGAATTTCGTATATAACTTAATATTTTTCCGGCAGTTTTAAAAAAAGGTATTAATAAAATAATCGAAAAATTAATAATTTTATTCGAAATAAATATATTTAAGTAATTATTACGTTAATATATAAATTTAATCCATTCTTTATTTAAAATATAACCGTAATAATTACTTATATAACCTTTATATTTTATATATAAAACGTTAACTTATATATAACAAAATTAATATAAATCGATAACGGTATAATTTAATATTTAAAATAAAAATATTTAAGGCCCGAAATAATCGCCTAATTATAGTTTTATATAAGGGGAATACGCTTAAAAATTTCTATAATAATCGAAAGCTAAATATATAATAAAGCAAAAGCTAAAAGATAAGTATACCGAAAACCGAAAAAAAAAAGTTTCCCGATTAAAATAATAAATCGTTATTAACTTTACAAATTTCGAAAAAAAAAACTGGAAAAATATAAATATATTATAGTTATTATCGACAGGCATTTAAGTTTTATTTAGAACACTTACTTTAAAAACTGAAAATAAAATGTATTAATTTTATATAAGAATACAGCCCCCTGTAGCTAAGAAGACTAGGCTAAGACAGGACCCTATATAAATTCTGATAAGAAGCTGTTTAACAATAGTCGCTAATATAACCTAAAAAAGGTTCGTAGCTTAGTGAGCTAATAATTGGTTTAAATATTTAACAATTATATTAGCAACTTACTTGACGCTTGACGGGTTAATGGTTTAATTCTTTCGGGGGGCGTATTTTTCAATATAGACTGATTATTTATTATAAGGGTATTATAAGATTAATTATCCCTGTTATATGTTAAGTTGTACCAAAATATATACGTATTAAAATATTTAAAGGGCTAAAGAGCCGAATAAATAGCTAAAAAAAACCGAATAAATAAATTTAAAATTACGTAAAATAACGCATATAAAAAAGTTGTACCGTTAAAAAGTAAAGCGATAAAATCAAAAAATGAAAAAGGTTAGAGGTTGTGGAGGTTGCGCCTTAAACCTTTTATTTTCGCGTTAATTGGCGCTGCCTTAAATTGCAATAAGGCTTTTTCCCCTGGCCTTAGTTAAATAGAGCTTAGCCAGAAACGTTATTGTTAAACTTAACCAAGTACGGGTAATTACTATTAGGTAAAGAGATCCTATATAGAAATCCGGTTGTACGGGAGGGTAATGCGGTAGTTTTAGGAATTAAGGCTTTTGGGGAGGGGAGTAATTGTAAAAATACAGTTTTTTGTAGTTAAGAAGATTAGGCTAGGATAGGACCTTATATAAATCCTGATAAGAAGCTATCTAATAACAGTTGTTAATACGACCTAAGAGGGGTTCGTGGCTTAGTGAGCTAATAATTGGTCTGAATATCTGACATTTTAATATTTAATTTTTTTTAAAGTTTTAAAAAATTAAAACAAAGCTTTTTTATAAATAATCGAATACGATAATAAAAGTTTAAAAAATTACCAAATTCGAAATATGTTATAATGGCCTTTTTTTAATGTTAAACTTAAATGTATAATGCCGTATATTTAAGCCTAAAACGGAGGTATAAAACGTTTAAAGAATATAATTAAAAAAGTACAATACGAAATAACGTTAAATTACATTCGTTCTTAATTATACATATTTTTAAAGCGGTAATAAATTTATATACTCGTACCTTTAAATATGTAAATTTTTTAAATAAAACTTATATAAAATATATTATATTTACCTGGTATATAAAATTACTACTATAATACTTAATTAAAAACCTTAATAAGCTTATTGATAAATATACGGTTATATAATTTACGTTTTAAGAACTACCGTTATAAAAAAGAAATTCTTAAAGCTAAATTTTAAAACATATATTAATTTTTTTATTAATTACCGATAGACGAATATTTACGAAATTTAAAACTCGTTAATTAATAAGGTTATTATTATTTAAAACGAATAGTTTAATAAAAATGTTACTTTTTTAAATAATATTAAAAATTTAAAAAATAACTTTTTATACGTTATAAAAAAAAGTTACAAGAATTATTACAACAAATAAAATTATTTAATTAAGGCCTAAGTTACTTAAATATATAAATATAAAAAAACGAAAAAAACGAAATACTTTAATTGCCGGTTAAAAAAAAATTCCAAAATAATATAAACGTACGAAACGTACGGAATAAAGAAAAATAAACTTATTCGTATAAAATTAATTACCTTTATATAACCGTTATATTCGAATTATTTCCATCTCTTAAATTATTATCTTTATTAATGTTTACTTTAATAATGGATATAATTATTATACCGATAAAAGTAATAAACATAACTTTGAATTTTTATTACGTTATTTAATTTAAAATAACAGTAAAAAACGAAAGCATTTTACGGATTATAAACGTAAATTTTCCGTACGTTCCGTATTGAAAAAATGATTATCGGTATAAACATAAAATATAAAAAACCGCGTTTAACGTAAAACGATTAATAATTAGCCGGTAAATTACAGAAATTTAAAAAATTTAATTACCCGAAATACGTATTACTTTAATCGGAAAAATTTCGATATAAAAATATATAAAATTTTTAAGTTACGAAACCGGATATATAAACGCAACTTATTATTACCGTTATAAAGCTATAAAAACTAAATATATACCCGTTAAAAGAATTTATTCATAAAACCGAAAATATTTACTTATAAAACTATGAAAGAAATATAATCTTAAAAAATAATTGTTTAATTATCTGTTAAAAAAATAAACTTTAAGGTAAATATAAATATATATTTATAAATTTAACAAATATAACTAAGTATAAAAATATAAAATACCGTTAATCGTATAAGGCAATTAATAATTAAAAAACGTTCATAATAATATATACGTATTTTCTTAAATTAAAAAGTTATTTGAAACTTTCATAGTTATTACGGTTAGATTCGATTTAAAACTAAAGTAATATAAAATTATTAACGCTTTCGTTAACGCCTAGTTACCTTATAAAATATATATAAAAATATCCTTAAAATACCCGTAACGTAATAAATCTTTCTTAATTAAAAAAGGTTTATATAACTTGCGGACATTACCGTTATTATAGCGGAAAAACTTTACCGAAACGTTTAAAAAATTAAGATTTAATCCTATTCCTTATAACCCTTATTATTTTATTTAATAAAAAGTACTTATTTTCTTTTCTATAAATAATATCGTAATAATATATCGTAAAAAAAAACCAAGACCTTATCGATCAGTTGATTTAATAAATACAAGAACGGTATACTCTTATAAGGGGTAAAAACTTATAATAATTCCTCGGTATCGAAATAATTAAAAATAAACTTAATAAAAAAATTGAATTATTATAATTTAACTTTATAAACAAATTAATTAACATAATCTCTAAAAAAATTTAAATAACGTTTTAAAAATACCAATAATTAACTGTAAGTTATTATCGAATTTTAATATAACTTATTTAAGCTTTATTAATAAATATTAAAAAAAATCGGTTTTATTTTTTACGTAACGGTTAATACGTAACCCGATATATCCTTTATCGTATCCTAATTTACCCGTTTTAACCTAAATCCTAAAAACATATATTACAAAGTTATAAATTGAATTATATTATACCTATTTAATATTAAAACGTTAACGTTATAATATAAAAGTAAAAATTCGTTAAATACTTAAAATAATATTTCAATTACGAATAATACGATTAATTAAAAAAGCTTTTAAATTTACATTATAAAATTATTTAAAAAGGTAATAAAATAATAAGGAAATAAATAAAATATAATAATTACTTTTACAAACGAAATAAAATTTTTATCCCTTACGTAAATTATATAAAAAACCTTATTTAACTTTGAATTAATTAAAAATTAAAAATTATCTTAAATACTAAACCGTTAAATATATAATACGATAATTAATAAATTATACGTTTATAAACGACATATTAACTAATAAACTAACTAAAACCCTATTACGCGAACTATTTAAATATTTGAAAAAGCGACTAAAACTGGTAAATATTACGAAAACCTTTAAATGGCGAAAAAATACCTTACGAATAATTTCAAAAAGGAATTAACTAATTAAAAGGATTTAATTACCGGAAAAAAGGTTAAATAAAAAGCTATAACTTTAAAAAGTAATAATATATAACGATTAACGCCATAAATACTTCAAAACGTTAAAAAGGTATATTAGCTAGTAGAAGGTACTAAACGCGCCTTATATACGAAAAGGCTCCTTTTAATCGGAAAATATATATTCCGATACTAGGTTATTTAAAAACTATACGCGTACGAAAAATATACGCAAATTAGCCTAATATAACAACACAACTAATATCCCTTATATCTAACAGATAAAGTAGGGAGAGATAACAGTATATAACGGAACTGGGCTAAGAACGACATAATGTCGGTACTCCCAATATAATTAGCACAGGTTTCTTGAATTTTATAACCACTTCTGCACCTAGAATTCCTCTCCTTGTTTGCCCTCGTTTTAACGTAGTGAGCTTGCGAACGGAGTGGACGAGGGTTATTGTGTCGAAAATTTGTTTCCCTTGGAGCCGATTACCGTATTTGGATCTTGGCACGTCCCAAATAGGAAGGTTTCGGCAACACCTGCCACCGTACTCCCGCCACCTGGCACGGCTAATGCTGTTAAAACGAGGGCATATTGTGCTTGCCGCGGCAACGCGGTAGCCTTACGTCTTATAGGAAAAGATTCATTCTCAGGGGTAAAACCAGCGCCTTCGACTGGATTGGCATAGTGGCGCAGCGCTAAAGTTCTACTACGTTTTCATATCGGATTAACTTAAATATTTCTATAATTCTTTTTTTAAGAATAAGATAATTAAAACTAATAAATAACTATATTTTAACAACGTACTATATAAGCCCGTTACGTATATAAGTTCGTTACGAGTTTATTTACTATATTTACTATTTAACTTTAATCCTTTATTTATTTAACGTTAATAATATAAAACGGCTTACGAAAAATACCAAAATAAACTTAATCTTTTAAGTTAAAAAAAATAAACTCGAAACTTAATTATAAACTGCTTTATATAATACACGACGTCTTTAAATTTACCTTAAAAAATCGAATTTATAGCAAACTTCCCCGTACCGATATTATCCTTTATTTACGAAAATTAACGCCGATCAAAAAGAAATTAATTATCGAACGAATTTTTAATTTAAATACGTACACGTTTCTTATCCGGCTTTAACATATTAAAAATATAGTAAATTTATTATTTACTTAACGCGTTACGAAACGCGTTAAAATTAACTAGGCGTCGAACTTTATTAAACGGTAAAAAAAAATTAAATACGTTTAAATCGAAAAATCGATTATTAATAAATTATATACGAAATTTTAAAAATAGTTCGTAAATAATTCGAATTTATTCGGGTTATTATCGTAAAATATAGTGTCATAAAAAGGATATTTATAACGTCGACAAAATTAAATTTTTAATAAAGCTTTTTTATAATAACGAGTATAGTAATTATTAATACCGAAAAACGTAAAAAGTTTAAATAAATGTAATAAAGAAATAAAAATTAAGTTATAATTATTTAAGTTACTAATTTTCAAATTAAATTATGCCGTTATTTATTATTATAACGGGGAGAAATTAATTTAAGGTGTCAGGATTCGCGGTGCTAATCTGACTGTTATTGGTATCGTGATGTGTGTATTACTATTTTGTGTCTAGAATGTATCTGTTCTAGGTGCAAAAGGCTAGCTAAAAGGGTGGGTGCGCTGGACCCACTCAAGACGCGTTCGGGTAAGCGTTGCACGGGCCAACCAGCCCTGTTGCATACTAATGCACCGAATCCCAATATAAGGTTTAATATTATAATAATCTATCGTTAATAACCGATTAAAAAATCGTATTAAATAATGATAATTAAATAATAAATAAATTAAGTTTTTAATAAATATAATATTTTAACAAATATATTTAAACGTATACGAAAAGTTCGAAAAACTTTTTTATCTTTAATAGTTACGAAAATTATTATTCGATAAAATTCGAAAAATATTACCTTAATTATTCCATTATTACGTTTTTTATTTTTATTTTTATATCAGTTTTAATTTTTTAATTTTTTAATTTTAAAACCTATTTATTTACGATATATCGAAAATTTAATATAACGTTATTATATCTATATTACTAAAAAAGATTTTTTTTAGCCGGTTTTTATAACGTATTTAGAGTTATTATAGCGTCCGATAATATTAAATTTAAATTCGCCAAAGTTAACCTTATTTTATTCGATTTTAATAACGCTTTTTCAAAATTTGAAATTTTTCTAGTTATATTTACGTTAATCGTTTCCCCGTTAACTTCCGCCGGTTTTATTTTACCCCTTGTAAAAACCTTTAGAAATATTTATAAACGAAAATTAAAAATTATTAAAGTAACTTATTAATAAAAATATTTAAATCGGTTAGTTTAATAATAAAAAGTTATATATTATTATTATATAATGTCGTTTTTAAAAAGAAAAAACGTTTAATTACGTGAAACGAATTATATGTCAGATATTCAGACCAATTGTTAGCTCACTGAGCCACGAACCCCTCTTGGGTCGTATCAGCGACTGTTGTTGGACAGTCTCGTATCAGGATTTATATGGGGTCCTGTCCTAGCCTAGTCTTCTTGGCTACAGGGGGCTGTATTCTTACATTATATTTTAAGTAAACGTCGGAAGATTAAAAATAAACGTTTTTGAAAAGAAAAATATTTTCTATATAAAAGAGATAAGTTTTTTAAGATAAAAAAAAGGGTGTGATAACAAAATGTAGTTAATAACGGCTGGAAATAATTATCGTAAAAGGGTTAAGATTAAGAAATAAAAGTGTGGCGTTTACGGCAAGTCCGGGCATAGTATACGTATTTATAAAAATATTATAAATACGTTTGGCGAAGACAAATTCAATTAGTTAGAATTAATATATAGCGTTATGGTTATTTTATTTAAATTTGTTATTATAAGATGTTAAAATACGTACGATAAGCTTATATACGTAATAAGCTTATATAGTTCGTTATATTTATACGTTTTATATATTTTATTTATAATTAAAACTTAAAAAGTTATTAACCCGATTAACTTATTAACGATATACCCATTATTAATTTATATTAGGGTTATATTTAATGTGTATAATACAGGGACGAACGCCGCTTATAGCTACATACTATTATGTTAAATATTTTGCCTAATACTATAATCAAAAGAAATCATCGTTAATCTGTGCCGCTTGGATATCAGAGTCAAGAGTCGTATGGGAGACGAAAATGGAACCCAAACCTGTTATTGGTCTTGGGCGGTGGCCAACTGGGCCGATTGCTGTGAGAAGCCGCAGCCCCCCTCGGTATTGAAATTGCCGTTCTCGACGCAGAAGATGCACCCGCCAAGCAAATCAGCCAAAGCTCGCACCATATCAATTGTTCCTACAAAGATGCTGAAAAAATCAGGAAGTTGGCTACTCAATGTGGAGTTCTCAGTGTCGAGACGGAGCATATTGACACGACAGTGCTCGAAGAGATAGCTACATGCACAAAGGTCGCCGTCCACCCGTCCTGGAGGACTCTTCGCCTGATTCAGGACAAGTACGAGCAGGAAGCGTACCTTGGCCGCCAAGGTATCCCCATTGCGGAACATATGGCCACTGAGGCATCTGGCGATGCCATGTATGCCTCGCTATAGGAAGTTTCGGGCCAAATTCGGGTTTCCCTGGATGTTGGAAGCCAGGAAAGACTCGTACGATGGCCGGGGAAATCTTATGATCTCCAACGCAGCCGATCTGAACCGTGCTGACGCAGAGTTCGGCAATCTCCACTGCTATGCCGAAAAGTACGTCCCGTTTGAATGCGGGCTGTCTATCTCAGTCATCCGGACTGAGGATCATGGGGGCCGAACGAACCGTCTGGTACCCTATCCGGCGGTAGAGACGGTGCACGAGAATAACATTGGTTCACAAGTCTATGTGCCACCACGGGCCACGCCTGTCTCTGTGTGCAAGCGTGCGCAACACGCTGCCTGTAGCGTGGTTGATAAGTTGTGGGGAAGAGGCATTTTTGCTGTTGAGGCCTCTGTAACTGATAACGAGATCCTGGTTAACGAGATCGCTCCTCAGCCTCATAACTCCAGGCACCTCTTCAACGAAGCAGTGCCTTGCATGTAAGCGTTGCCAGTCACTTGCTTTATGTATCAACTAAAACTAAGCATTGTTCGGGTCACAGTTTAAGGCACAGCTTACCTCGATCCTTGACGAGCCCCTGCCTGTAGAGCTAGAGCCACATGGCTCTTCAAGCATAATGCTTAATATTCTGGGAGACGCTAACTTGAATTCCCATCTCCCACTTATCGAGAAGGCCAAGTCGATGTATGAGAATAAGATGGCTGTTTATCTCCACCTCTATGGGAAACAGCCCAAACCTGGTCGAAAGATCGGTTATATTACGATTACTCGCTTAGTAGCTAATATAACATAACTCGAGGGGTTTGCGCAACCGCTTATAAAAATAGCCAACGAAATCAGACAAGAAAGAATGCAAGTACACAACAAAACTCCCCGACCGGGGCAACCAATTATGAAGCGACCTATACCAGTGGTCCTCATTACGATGGGTTCGGACTCGGATCTTCCCGTACCAAGGGGAGGTCTAGACATACTAACACAATTCGGCGTGCCGTGGGAAGTCGATATTACATCAGCACATCGCACGCCAGTTAGGATGGCTGAGATCACTATACAATCCGCTACTCGTGGCATCAAAGTTATCATTGTGGGAGCTGGGGGGCTGCACATTTACCTGGAATGTTTGCAGCGTATACGCCATTGCCTATTATTGGTGTTCCGGTCAAAGCCACTCATTTAGAGGGGTTGGATTCACTGCTAAGCATAATTCAAATGCCTGTAAGTCAACTGATCCTAACCTAAGTCCCTTCTTTTTCTCCTTTTCGCTAGCAAAACGCTAATAGAAGATAGCGAGGCGTACCGACTGCCACAGTGGGGATCAATAGTTCCGTCAATGCGGCTCTTCTCGCCATCAGATTCTTGAGCGCCTTCATAACTGCACTCCATGAGACGATGAAGACGTATCAGACCCAAATAGAGAGGCAGGTGGAGGATAAGGCTGATTTCTTAAAAGAGATTGGCGTAGAAGCCTATCTAGCCGGAATGAAGGGAACATAATCTCCTTTTAAGATTTGCTCCATGATATCACCTTAGGTCTTTATGGTCGCTTGCACATTATAAATGGCTGTCTCCCTAGTGCTTTAGGTATCTGCATCAACCGCCTTGGAACACTGTCCACTGGGCTGTCAGCTGCACCCACTGATATCTACCGCCGTATCCAACAGGACCTAAGACGTGAGGGAAGCGGCACGTTTAAAAGAGCGCGCGAGCATTGAGGCGTACCGAGGGAAGGGTGTTACAGGCATTCTATTTGGCCTCTTGGGGGTGTCAGTCTTCAAACCCTAAGCGACTATTCTTGAACCCAATAGGAGTCCGTTTCAGGCTCACTCGGTTATAGTTGAAGCTATTCGTACGCGGCGGCACATCGCCGGAGCAGGATGAGTACTAAGCGACTGCCTGGCGTCGGAGCAAGCCTCCACATGGGCGGTTATGCGTCACATGAACTCCGTTGATTCACGCGAGGAGACATATAAAAACCCCAATCCCAGCTTTTCTACATGAGCGATTCTGTCCTATTCTCGCCTTCAAGGGTCAAACAGGAAGTCTGATTTAACTGCCGTTTTTCGTGTCCCGTGTAGAAAGCTAGGCTGTGCCGCGGAACCGTTTCCGACTCCTAGTGTGTAGCCGTTTTGAGTACCCTCAGTGGTACTGAATGTCAGAATATGGTATAGCCCGCTGTGCTAAATGTAGGTGTGCTAAGCGTTGTTGGTCTGTCCTTATCTAAGTCCGCCCGTTTGTGGTTATGTCTGTCTGGGCTTACCTCAGCTAGCTCAGGCCTCCCTCGCTTGTAGCTCATGTACTACCTTTTTTTTCTTAGACAATCGGAGTGCGTATCCCGTAACAAGCGAGCGAGACCTGAGTTGTAGTTGTGCGAAAAGGTGGTCCGTTTGGTGCGCCCCTAACAAAATCATCAACTTTCCTTCCAATATTTTAAAAATTAAAAGATGTAAATGAAAAAATTTATAACGCAACCAAATAAAGTCCGATAAGTTTGATATTTGATGTACGCGTCAAATATAAGCTAATATACCGACAGAAATTTATATCCATTTTTTTAAAGGGAAATTACAGCTAATACGGTTAAGTTTAGGCTCGGGAAATGGGCGACCGCAACGCCCTCGTAGCTGCGACAGCATAACTACCGGTCGCTTACCTTATTAAAATCAGGCCCTATTTTTGAGGTTGGGGCTGCGCCGCAGGCGCAGCCGTAGCTAGGGCTTTCCGGCAAAAAATAGCTGCAAGGGTTTAATGTACTAAAACTTTTTACGAAAAATTTGTACAAAATTAACAAAATTTTAAAAATAAAGCTTAATGGTAAGTAATGATTTTGTAGCTTTAATTAACATACTTTTATATAAATTCGAGAAAATTAAGAATAACGAGTATATAATATATATTAATTTTAAAATTCTTTACATTATAATTTATATAATTTAAAGTAAAATTCAAATCTCTATTTTTTAATATGAGTTTTATTTTAGTTAAAACGAGTAATAAGTAATAAAAAATAATATTTATAATTACGATTAGCGTTTACTATAACTTTATATATTAGAATGATAATATATATAATTTAAATTATGCTTTATAAACTTTAATATATATTTTTATTTTAACTAATGAATTATAAATTATCTATTAAAAAGTTTAAAGTAAATATTTTAATATTTCGATTATTTCATTATTTAAAGCGAAATAATTATTTTTATCTTAAAGTTTTGCTACTTTTTACCGATATAAATATTATAAATCTATACGTTAATATTAGATATATAATTTAGTCGCTATTATTAAATGTTTTATATAACGAGTAAGGCTATGTTTTACGAAAGTATTATATAAATATAATATATAATTTAATTTTAGGAAAACTTAATATTTTTTTCGTTTTTAAGATAAATTGTAAAAAATTCTTACTTATTTAACCTTTTATAATAATCGATTTAATTATTATTTAACCTGTATATTAAATTAAGCTAATTAAAAAATAATAAGTTTTTATATGAAAAATATTTTATTTTATTTCTGTTTTAATATTTATAATACGAAAAAAATTATTTTAAAAAATATATAGCCTTATAACCGTTAAATAATATAATTATTATATTTTTAAATTTAAATAAATATTAAACACTTAATTTTAATTTATAATATTATATTTCATTTGCGAATAAAAATGTAATTTAATTATCATTAACGCAATATATTTATTATTAGAATAAAAAAACGTCCGATTTAAATATATTAATATTTATAACTTACGTTTTATTTTCTATTTTGTTTTATAATTAATTTGCGTATATAGTAATTGCTAATAATATTATAATAAAAAATTATCAAATATAATAATTTCGTTAAGTTAACGGTTTTATTAAATATAGTTATAAAATACAAATCCGACGTTTTAGTATTAATCGGCTTAAAATCGATATTATTATTTTTCTTATATTTAAATTTTTAAAATAACGAATCTTTTCGCATTGTTAAATTACAATTTTAAAACCTAAATTAATAATTTATATATTCTTATAATAATTAGTATTTATATTAAAAACAAGGTAAAATTTATATATATTCGTAATTATTTAATTAAAACGTTAAAAAGTTAAGGATATTTACCGAAAATTATAAAAACGGTGATGAAGTTTTATAGTTTTAAAATGCTTTACGGTAATTAAATTTACATATACGATAAATTAAAACAGCCGATTAATATAATAAAAATAATTATTCTAATATATATATATATATATATATATATTTTTAGAATTTGAATGTTATCTACTTAAATTAAAAAACGTTACGTAATTATCCGGACATATTAAAAAATATAATAAATTTTTTTAAATGTAAATATTTTATTATAAAATTAAGTATCAATTACTAAATATATAGTTATTATAATGCGTTATTTTAAAAATGTTAAAATCGTTACGGAATTAATAAAAAGTTAAATTTATTATTTAAAAAGTTAGCTTTTTTATAATTATTTGTTTTATAATTTAAATAATTAAAAAAAGTCAACGTAAAAAACTTACGATAATTAATTTTTATCCGATTACTTATATAATAATAAAAACATTTAAATATTACTACGATAAATTAAAATTGTGAATAATTTTAAAATAAAAGATTTTAGTATTATAATAAACGTGATTAATATTTGGATTAATTTTTAATTTATAAAAATTACGGATAAGTATTTACGATGATTAATTATTAAAAGTTTAAAATATTTAACGTATTATTTATAAATTTCATTGATTTATTATTATATATATAATAAGCTATAAATAAATCGTTTCATATATATTATAACATAGTTAAAATTTATATTAATTATAATATTATTTATTCTTATGGTTTTAAATAAATTCTTTAAAAGTTACTTGTCGATATAGTTACTAAGTTCTTAAATAAATACGTTTAACGTATTAAGTTTTAAAAATTTTTAATCGTATTAAACTATTATATTAAATTTACTAGATAATTACGTTATTTAGTAGAGTATTACGTTACATAATAAAAACCGTTAAAAACGGTAAGTAACGTTGTTTAAATAAAATTATAAAACTAGTAAAACGGAATATAAATAGAAACGTAAAGTATATATTAAAATGATTATTTTCGATTTTATTATAAAAAAAGTAACGTTTTTAAATATATTTCAAAAGCTTTATTAGGTAAAACGTCATTAATTTATTTTAATTATATTTCATAATTTTATATATAAATTAACGGATTTGAATAAGATTTAATTTAAATTCCTTTATATAAAGGAATACGGTATAAGGTATTATATAAGCGAACGGCCCAAATAAGCGAGCGGACTGTTTTTTTGGTATTTTGCGATAACGAATTAAAATAGATTAATTATAACGTAATAAATTAATTTATATTAATTAGATTTTTCGTTGCTAAACGTTTTTATAATTTCCTTATAAATACGCGTATTATGTCCGGGCTTGCCGTAAATATTACATTTTCGTTTTTTCGTCCGAACTTTTTTACGATAATTGTTTTCGGCCTTTATTAGCTGTAATTATTTATTATTACTTTTCTTTTAGTTATAAAAGCTTATGTTTTTTTTATAGAAACGTATATTTTTAATTTTTCGGCCTTTATTAAGAACGTAATTCGTTTCGTAAAAGTAACCGTTTTTTTCCCGAAAAAAGGCGTTTTTATGTAAAAGTATTAAGTTATTTTTTGTTAAAAGATTAACCGATTTAAGTATTTTTATCGGCGAGTTACTTTGATAATTTTTAATTTTTTTTTATAAATAACGTTTTCGTTAAGTTTTTTTAATAATATTTTTAAAAGTTTTTATAAGTAGGAAAATAATGGAGTTAGTAAAGGTATATAAGAAGACGGTAAGTATTAATATAATTAAAAATTTTAATTTAAAAAGGATACGATTAGAATGAAATGGAATAAGTTTTATTTTTACAAATCCGGATTTAATATTATTAGTTGTTATAGTAATTTTAAATACGTTATAAAAGCCGGCGATAAAATGCTTTTTAATGATATAAGTAACGTAACGTTATATAAAATTTTCGATATATAACAAATAAGTATGTTTTAATACGGAAAAATAAGATATGTTAAAAGATTAAAGCCGATAAAAGGAATAGGTAAATATATAAAATATAATAATATTATAAGTTTTATAATAATTTTCGAATTCGATTAAATAATGGTTTTCGTAACCGTAAAGGATAAAAAAACGTTTTAATATATTTATCGAAATGTTTAATTTATTTTAAATTTAATTTATTTATCGTTTAGTTGTTTTTATTTATAGTAATTTTTTAATTAAGTAGAAATAGATTATAGGCAAATTAGCGAAAACGGTAGTTTTTTTCGGTAAGGATAATAAATAAGGATAAAGCTTAATTTTAAAAGTTAATAATTTATATTATTATAAATTATTTTTTATTTTTTTATTACGTTTATTTAGGTTTTTTACGTTTTTCGGTATTTGTAATTATTATATTTATTATTATGAGAAAATTTATTAAGAACTTTATTTCGTTAAAGTTATACAAGGTAAAGTGCCATTAAGGTATCTAGCTAGCTATACAGGAAGCTGATCCATTCACTATGTACATACATAAAAGTTTATATGATACAACCGGGGAACACCCCTTTAAAAACCGTCCCTTTTTAGTTAAGGGCCGGAAAAACGCAATACGGGTTATGTAACACGGCAACTAAAGATAAATATACCCGATTAATTAATTAGTTCTAAGCTGGATTTAAACCAACACTTTTTTAAGACCAACCGAAACAAAGTGCCCAAGCTTATCGCAATTGAAAAAGACACCCAGGTTCGCAACCACTAAGCTATTAGGCCTTCGTTAAAGTTATAAATATCTTTTTTTGTAATACCGTATTTTGTAATTATAATCCGAATAAGCTTAAATTATTTACGAAATATTTTTAAATTTTCGTATAAATTCTTTTAATAATTTATTTTTCGATTTAAACATATTTTAGATTTTTTTAACTATTTAATAAAATTAAACGTTTAATTAGTTTTAATATATATTGCAATACGTTAGGTAAGTAGTAAATTCATTATATTTTTAATATGTTAAAGCCGGATAAGCAACGGTTGTATATTTAAGTTAAGGATTTATTCGGTAATCGATATTTTTTCGATCGGCGTTAATTTTTACGAATTAGGGATAATATCGGATTTTTAAGGTAGTGTTAGAAACATTATATATAAAACTAAGTTTTTTATAAATAAGTTTTTGGTTTTATTTTTTAACATAAATGGTTATGTTTATTTTAGATTTTTTTATAAGACGTTTTATAATGTTGATATTGAAAAATATATAAATTAAGTTAAAGATTTAAAAAGTTAAGAAATTTGGTCCGTTCGTTTATTTAGGCCGCTCGTTTATATAGTACGTTATAATAAAAACTTTTCGATTTTATAAATAATAATGAAATTACATTTTATCTTAATAAATATATTATTAACGGCGAGATGTTATATTAATTTATTTTATGAAATTAAACACCTTAAAATATTTATATAGATTATATAATAAAAGAAATTATTAATAAAGTTAATTTAAAAGTTTAAAATATTCTAATAGATAATTAATAATTCTAAACGGCTCTTACTTTTTCTACTAAATCGAATTTAATATTATATATATTTTAAATAGAAGTAATATAAGATTTAAACTGTTTTTTACGGTTCGTAATTATAAAATAATAAAATTTTAATATACTTAAAAGGTGTTATTTAATAAATATTTCCAAATAAACATAAATTTTAATACCGATTTTAAACTTAGCATTTATTAAAAGTATATAAAAGAAATATTAAATAACCGGATATAAAATAAAAAGCGATTTCGTTTTTCTTAATTTTAACAAATTATTAAATGATAAAAACCGGTTAATATATATAAAGCTATGTATTTTCCGTAATAACGGAAAGGAATTTTATCGAGAATATTATAATAATCGATTTTATTATTTATTATGATTCATTATTATATTATTTTATTTACTATATATAAGGTCGTTAGGTTTAAGCCGTATTATCCAAGCTCAGCTACAAATACGAAATAATTATACTAATAATTAATACGATAAATACTTTACCTAATATTTTCGAATACGACAATTATTAATAATTTTTACGGTAATAATAAATTATACGCTTTAATTACGAAAAACCTTATCCTAAAACTAATTACGTAATACCGATAAATTTTAAACTTGATAAACTTTATACCCTTTAGCTAGTTCGGTAAAAAAAATCTCCTAGAATATAATAACTTAGGAAATATTAAGTTTTTTACGGTAAACCTTAAGTTCGTATAAAATAGCTACTTTACGACTATTTGCTAATCCTACGATTTTAACCTCGATTAATCTTATAACACTTTTTTAAATTCTTAATAATTAAAATAATGAAAATATACCAAGTAATTCCTATTACAAAATACCGGCATTCCGTAATTGTTAAATTTTTACGAAAAACGTTTTTTTTTAAATCTTTAAATTTAATAAAACTTTAAAACAAACCAAAAATATCGATATTATTATTAATTGAATTAACCATTTTTAAAAAATCGGATTTTATTTTTAATTTTCGGATAGAATTTAATTTATATAAATAAAAATAGTTAAAAATTAAACGACCTTATAATAAAAAATATCCACCGTATAAAAACACTATTAGGAAAACTAAATATAAACGATAAAAGGCTTAAAAACTTCAAAATTTGATTTTTAGCTTAATATAAAGAAAATTACGAATGATAATTTATCCGGCTATTTCGGATTACGAAAATTGTCCAAAATTCGGTTAAGAATAATCGTTGTTAAAGGCATAATAAAGCAGTCTGTAAAAAGGTTAGGGCTTAATAAAACTTAGCAATCGATAGTATAATTTATTTATTTGTTTAATTTAGTTTTACGGTTATATCTCCTTTAAGGAAAAGGGTATTTACAATATAAATAGTTAAATTTTATTTAAACGTTATTAATACCAGATTACATGATATTGATAAATGTAATAACGGAATTACTATTACTAAGTTTAATGAATTTAAAATAACTTATCGAAAAATATGATAATTTTATCGTTATTATTACGGTTTTCTATAAAATATTTTAGAAAAATTAAGTAATACCTAGAAATACGGTTAATATAAATAAAAACTAGAAATAAAATAGAAAATAATAACATTTAATACTTACTTTAAATTGTATAAAAGTTAATAATAATAATAAACCTTGAAAATTATATAAAGATTTTTTTTTAAAAATATAAAAAAATTTTAAAATTAATTTTCGCTACTTTATCCTATATTATACTTAAATTAATAAATTATCCGAAAAGAAAAACTAAACCGTCGAAACCGTTTTTAAATATTCAATATAATTTATTTTTGAGATATTATAATAAGAACCTCTTCCTTAATTCATTCCGGTTTTAAATAATTAAAAATTAATAACAATCTAGGATTTGTCGAATAAATACTTAATAAAATACCAAGTATATTTAAAAGAAATTACAGTTCGAAACGGATTTTCCGTATTTATTATTTATTATAATAATAAAATCGGTTTAAATTACTAAATGTATTTATAAATTAAATTTAACTAAAATTTAAAAAGATATTCTATAATATTAATAGTTTACTTAAACATTTATATCTAACTTTAAAGTAATGTTTATAACCGTAAATTTAGATTATTTAAAATAAATAAATCTTTATTTCGAGATTTACATAAATATCTCGAAATGAAAAATTACTAAAATAATAAATACGATATAAAAGAATTAAATAGTTAGTAAAATAATATATTTATGATATGATTTATTAAATATTACCGGAAAATTAATAACATAATATACAAAAGAGTTAAAAATAATCTTAAGCTTAGTTTTAGTACAAATAAATTTATAACGTACGATATAAGCGAAGCGAACGCATAAACGAAACAAACGGTTACGTAACTTATACTAATAAGGATATTTTAGAAATTTATAACTTTACGTAATATTAATATAACTTTCCAAATTTGGTAAGCTTATATATTACGTAACTACTTACCTGTTATAAAATTTACAAAATTTAAAACCCTATATTACGTAAGATATTATCAGATATATATTTTTACGCTAAAATCGAACTCAATTTTCTAATATCTCCTTAAATAATTTTTTTAAAAATTTGAAAAAAATAAAATAAGATATTCGAATATATTTCAAATTTATTTACAAAGCTTTACGTAATGATATTTGCGTTTCGTAAAGTTATTAATAAATTTAATAATTTTCTATAAATGAATATATATTATTATAACTTTATTTATAATTTTTATAATTTTATGTAATTTGGTATACCGTTTCATTATATTATTATAAAGCTGGGTATAAAGTTGTATTTAATTATAAGAAGTTTTTATAAAGTTATAAGCGATTTATTAAATATAGGTCCCCGCGTTCGCTTCGCTTATATCGTACGTTAACAAAATAGAAAAATTTATAATAGAGTTAATAAATTACGGAATTACAATTATTAATATAATAAATAACGTTAAAAAATATATAATTATATTTAACTTTAATTATTTATTTAACTTTTTAACGCATATTTTCTGTATTATTACAATCTATATTTTCATTTTAACTTTTACGTTAGATTACCATAAAATTTTAAAATTATAAGTTAAATAACTTTATTATTATATATTAATATATATTACGTCACGGTTACTATTTTAAAATCGATAAATTTTATATTTACTTCCATATTAATATTAATTAATTACCGGATTTTAAATTTATTTATGATTATTTATAATTATATATTTTAACATTATATTATTAAATATTATTACGTATATTTAGAAAGTTATTCAAAATAGTTCAATTTATTATTATTATTAATATTATATTATCTTTAATAATTTAATAAATTATTAAATTCTTTATTAATATAGTACGTTATAATAATAAAACTAACGTAATAATTATTACTAATATAAAATTATTTATACTAGATTTATATTAATTTTTATAAAAATATTCAGGTTAATATATTTAAAGAAATTCGGCGATATATAATATAAAATAATAATTATAATACTAAAAATAAACACTTTAACTAATAAAGAAATAAAAGGATTTATTTATTGAAATAATCCGAAATTTTAAAATTATGAAATACATGAAAAAATATTAATTAAAAAGACCGTTAATCTTAATTATAAAATATATTTCGTAATGTTTCTAATTTATTTTCGAGTTTGTAATATATATAATAATTATTATCTATTATTATGTAGCCTTATAATTTTATTATTTAAAATTTTATATATATAAAGTTAAAACCCGTTATTTATTATTAATTTCTACGTCTTATTAATATTATAAAAAAATTAATAAATAAAATTAATACTATAGAAATTATAATATAACTAGATAATTATTGAATATTTTAATGTTATCGAAATTAAAACTTATTTAATATTACGTAAATATTATTTATAAGAACTAGTATTAATTTATAACTATAAGAAATTTAAATATTTTGAATTTTAAATTTACTTAGTAATACGGGTATTTAACCGTTTAACGTATTTATAACGATTATTTAAATAATAATCCTTTTTTTCGATAATATTATAAGACTTAGTTTCTTTAAAAATATTATTAGAATAAAAAAGTTTAAAAGTTTTAACAATTAAAAGCAGAATCCGATCTTATTAGAAAAGGTCGGTTAAATCGACAGAGGTATCGATGTCTTTGGCTTGTCCCAGAGCTTTATAAAGCTTAGGGACTTTAGCAAAACGTTTTTCGTAGAGATTTTATAGTTACGAAATACGGGTATTTTGTAATAGGATTTGCCCGGCATGTTTTAATTGTTTTGATTAATAAGGATTTAAGAAGTCGTAAGATCGATCGAGGTTAAAGGTGGTTGGTCTGGAGTTTTTAACCCTTTTTTTTACTTGATGTTAAATATTTTTAGTTGTAGAATTAGTAAAAGGTTATAAAGCTAACTTATACGGATTTAAGGTTTACCGTAAAAAGCTTAATACTTCTTAAATTATTATTTACCTTTTATAAAATTCTCCTTACCGAATTAGTTAAAGGGTATAAGGTTTATTAAAGACGAAGTTTGTCGATATTACGTAAATAAATTTCTTAACCGATATTAGTCGAAAAATTACGTATTTACAGGAACCTAATAGTTAATTTCGGAATAGGGCTTTTCGTAACGGAAACGTATAATTTATTATTATCTTAAAAACTATTAATGTTTACTATATTCGAAAATATTAAATAAAGCATTTATTATATTAATTATTAATATAATTATTTCGTATCTTTAACTTAGTATAAACAATACGGCTTAAGTTTAATAACCTTATAAAAGACAAATTACCGGTTTTTTAAAATGTACTTAATAGTATATAAATATTACGCTGTTATATAACGAATTAATTTAAATAATAAACAATACAATAATATTATAAATTAAAAATTTATATTTTATTAAAATAACGCTGTTTAATTTTATATTTTAAACTCTTTAAATTTTATTTATAGTTAAGGTTAAATAAACTAACTTTTATCTTTTAAAAATATTTATAAAATTAAAATAAATATTAAAAATAATCCGTAAAATTAAGTAAATTTAATAAAAGATTTATAGTATTAATATTAAATCCGTTACTTATTATAATAAATTAATATTTACATGTTATATTAAGTTAATTAAAAAATCGTAAATATAAAAATAAAAGTTTTTTATATATAGCAATTACTAAATATTAATTAAAAACTTCGAAAATATAAATTTTAACTTTCGTTACTGGGTATATAGTATAAATTTAGCCGTTTAACGTTAGTATTTACCGTTACTTATTAAGGTTATATATTTAAATACATTTATTTTTTAATAATTATTTTAATATATCTTATATATACTTCGTACTATTTTCATAACTAGTATTTTTTAAAAATCTTTTAATATTTTTTATTTAACGTACTACATAAGTGAGCTATATATATAAGCGAATTGTATACTTTTTAGTACGTTGTAATAGTAAATTCGAATTAAACAATTATAATATATTAAATTTATTTAAATTAATCGGATTTTTTTTTGCTAAACGTTTTTATATCCTCTTTATAAATACGCGTATTATATCCGAGTTTGACTTAAACGTTATATTTCCGTTTTTTCGTTTAAACCCTTTTATAACGACCCTTTTCGGCCGTTACTAATTTTAATTATTTACCATTACCTTTTTTGGTAACTATAAAAGCTTATATTTCCTCTATAGTAAATATCCTTTTTTCTTAAAAACGTTTATTTTTAATTTTCCGGCGTTTATTAAAAACGTAATTCGTTTTGTAAAAATAGTTGTTTTTTTTCTGAAAAAAAGTATTTTGTACAAAAATAATAAGTTATTTTTTGTTAAAAAATTAATCGATTTAAATATTTTTGTCAACGAGTTACCCTGGTAATTTCTAATTTTCCTTTATAAATAACGTCCTTATCGAATTACTTTAATAATATTTTTAAAAGTTTTTGTAAATAAGGAAATAACGGAATTAATAAAGGTAAGTAAAAAAACGGTTGGTATAAGTATAATTAAAACTTTTAATTCGGAAAAAACGTAATTCGGATCAAATAAAATAAATTCCGCTTTTGCAAATCCGGATTTAATAATATCAATCGTTATAGTAATTTTAAACGTATCGTAAAAGCCGGCCATAAATTTTTTTTTAATAAAATAAGTAATATAACGTTATATAAAACTTTCGATATATATTAAATAAACGCGTTTTAATACGGAAAAATAAGATACGTTTAAAAATTAAAACCGAAAAAAAAATTATATATATAAAGTGTAATAATATTATTAATTTTGTAATAATTTTCAAATTCGATTAAATAATAAATTTCGTAACCTTTTAAGCATAAAAAAACGTTTCGAATTTCTAATACGCGTTTTAATATATTTATCTAAATATTTAATTAATTTTAAATTTAATCTATTTATTATCTAACCGTTTTCGTTTATAATAATCCTTTAATTAAATAAAAATATGTTATCGGCGAATTAACGAAAAAAATAATTTTTCCCGGTAATAATAATAAATAAAAGTAAAACCTAACTTTAAAAGTTAACAAATTGTATTACCGTAAACCATTCCCTGTTCTTTTATTATATTTATTATTATTAAAATATTTATTACGAATTTTATTTCGTCGAAGTTAAAAATATCCTTTTCCGTAATACCGTATTTTATAATTATAACCCGAATAAATTTAAATTACTTACGAAATAATTTTAAATTATCGTATAAAATCTGTTAATAATTTACTGTTCGATTTAAATACGTTTTTAATTTATATTACCGGTTAATAAAGTTAAATATTCAATTAATCCCGATACGTTTTATAATACGTTATATAAGTAATAAATTTGTTATATTTTTAATATATTAATGTTGGACGGGAAATGTTTACGTATTTAAATTTTGGATTTATTCGATAATTAATTTTTTTTTAATTGGCGTTAATTTTTGCGAATTAGAGACGGTATCGGCATGGGCGTGATTGCCGTTAATTACCGTTTTTAAAGTAATAAATGGGATATTATAAAGAAAATTAAGTTTTTTATAACTAAGTTTCGGGTTTCGTTTTTTAATTTAAACAGCTAGGTTTATTTTTGCTTTTTTTATAAACCGTTTATATTATAGTTATTAAAAAATAAGTAATTAAAGTTAAAAAGTTAAAATGATGAAAAAAGTGTACAGATCGTTTATATATATAGCTTGCTTATATAATATATTAACGTTATAATTTTTCTATTGTTGTAAAATTCCTTATAAGCTTTAATAACTACTTAATAGTATATAGTTTTTATTATAAAAACGTAATTTTAAAAAATTCAGAAAATTTAAATTTATCGTATTTTAGAAAAGATAAATATAATGTAATAAATGTCTAACTTTTCGAGACGGAGGTATATAATCTATTATAACCGTGAAAAATATTAATAGTTACCGTATTTAAAGGTACCGAGTAAAGTATTTATCGTATTAATTATTAGCATAATTACTTCGTACCTTTAACTTAGTCTGGATAATATAGCTTAAACCTAATAATCTTATATAGTAATATAATTAATCAGTTAAAATTAATTTAATTTAATTATATATAAATAATATATAATAACATAAGTTGTCGTTTTTTAATATATATTTTTATTAATTAATTGTTAATATATAACCTTTACGAGAAATATAAGATATAAACGGGGTGTTTAACTTATATTTATATAATTATATAAGGTAAAATACTATCCAGGTATCTAGCTAGCTATGTATAGGAAGCTAATTTAACTATTAAGTATGTATATAAAGGATTATATACTACGACCGGGAAGCACCTTTTTAAAAACCGTCTCTTTTTAATAAAGACCGGAAAAACGTAATACGGGTTATTAATACGGTAATAAACAAATAATACGTATACGATTAACTTGATTAGTTCTTAAAGCCCTTAATTACTTTAATTAATCGCCGATACGGTAACGGAACCGAAACTCTAATTGGTTTAGCTTTTTTAGGCTGGCGCCATCTAAAGGTTATCGTAATTGAAAAAACTACCCAGGCTCGCGACCACTAAGCTATTAGGCCATTTATATAATTATAAGAAATATTATTTTATTAAGATAGGATAAATTTTCGTTTTAAAAAAAATGAATTATATATAAACGTTTTTATATAATTAAATTATAGATTAAACTTTACTAGTTCGATTAAGAAATTTAAAATTTAATTACTTAATATTTAACGGTACGAAGCAGTACTTAGGTAACTTTGAAAAAATTAGGAAAACGAGCTAGGGAGATCTAAGCTAGCTGAGGTAACCGGTCGCATCATTATGTACCGGGCTTCCTTAGTATATTTGATATAAGAGAAGCCCGCCTATTAATATTTTCGGCCGTACGAACTGTCGTTATTACGTCGCAGCCATAATAAGGTTGGGGTCAGCTAAGTCCGGAACGCCCTTATAACTGCGGTAACGTAATTATTACGTATATTATTTTGCCATAGGCTTTTTAAGGATAATTTAATATAGGAGAAGCTCGTTTAGTTATTTTTTTAGTTTTACGGGTTATAGTAGTTGTGTCGTAGCCATAAGGGCGTTCCGGTTAGAAAGTATATATTAATCGGAAATTTTCACTTTATTCTTTAATATCTTAACCAAATTAACCCCGTTTAAGAAGTTATATATATAGTTAAAAAGCTTTTTCAAAACGGTATAATATTGTAATTTTTACCACTTTTGTAATTACTAGTTATTATTATTTAATTTAATAGTGTTAAATATAAACTTTGAAACTTTTATAAAAGCGCATTAAACAGAGCTATAAAAAATAAAAAATAAAAAATAAAAAATAAAAAATAAAAATAAAAATAAAAATAAAAGAAATTCAGCTTGAAATCAGGCCTTGTTTTTATAGGTCTTTTATAAGTTAGTACGGAAGTTATAAAAGTCCTAGTTAAAGCTGCGCCGCAGGCGCAGCTATAACCGTAAAAACAGCGCTTAATTATAATAAGGTAAGTTTAAGATCAGGTTTATACTTGTCAGCTAGTAGAGGACATTAAACGTATCTTATATACGGAAAAGCTCCCTATAATCGAAAAATATATTTACCATTAATAAGTTATAATAAATTTATACGTATATAAAAAGGACTTATAACTCGCTAATTATAACGATATAATTAATATTTTTTATTTTTAATAATTAAAAATTTTATTTAGGTCATTTATATGATAACTAATAATTAACTATTATTAAGTTAATATATATTATATATTAATAATAGTAATTAACGTATTATATAAGTTCGCGAGCTAAATAAGTTCGCGAACTGTTTTCTAATACCTTTCGATAATAAATTCGAATTAATTAATTATAACATATTAAATTAACTAAAATTAATCGGATTTTTTTTCGCTAAACGTTTTTATAGTTTCTTTATAAGTACGCGCATTATGTCCGGGCTTGCTGTAAATGCCATATTTCCGTTCCTTCGTTTTAACCTTTTTGTAACGATTACTTTTAGCCGATATTAGCTGTATTTTTTATTACTTATTTCTTTTTTAGCTAGGAAAACTTGTTCTTTATAAATAGTAAATATCCGTTTTTTTAAAGATATTTATTTTTGGTCCTTCGACGTTTGCTTAATATATGGTTCGTTTTACGTAATTAGGTAATTTTTTTTCGAAAAAAAATAATTTCGTATAAAAGTAATGCAAGGTTGTTAGGTTCAAGCCGTATTATCCAGGCTAAGTTAAAGACATAAAGTAATTACACTAATAATTAACATAATAAATACTTTACCCAGTATTTTCGAATACGGTAATTATTAATGGTTTTTACGGTAACGATAAATTATATTTCGGTCGCAAAAAATTTTATCCCGAAACTGATTATTACGTAATGCCGATAAGCTTTGACCTTAATAAACCTTATGCCCTCTAGCTTTACGGTTTAACAGGGGGAATCTTAAATAATAATTTAGGAAATGTTAAGCTTTTCGTAATAAACCTTAAGTCCGTATAAAATAATTTTGCAACCCTTTACCAGTTTTACAACTTTTTTAACCTCGATTAATTTCAGGGTTTTTTAAACCCCTATTAATTAAAACAATTAAAACATACCGGCTAAGTCCGAATATAAAATCCTAATATTCCGTACCTCCGGAATCTCGACGGAAACAATTTCGATTAAGTTATCCGATTTAAATAAAATAATCGGCCGAACAAAATATATCGATACCTCCGTCGATATTAATAACTTATTTAAAAAAAATCGGGTTTTATTTTTAATTTTCGGATACGATTTAATTTAAAACGGCGGAAATAATCGATTTTTACGTAAATTTATATTAAGAAATATCCGGCTTATAAAAAAATTGCTAGTAAAATTAAAAAATAATAATAACGGGTTTAAAAAAGTCGAAGTTTAACTTTTAAATCGATATAAGGAAAATTACGAACGATAGTTTATCCGGTTATTCCGGATTATAAAAACCGTCCAGAATTCCGTTAAAAATGGTCGTCGATAGGGGCATAATTAAGCAATCTGTAAGGTTAAGGTTTAATAAAGTTTAATAACCGATAATATAATTTATTTATTTGTTTAATTTGGTTTTACGGTTACGTTTTCTTTAGGGAAAGTATAAAAGTAATAAGTTATTTTTTGTTAAAAAATTTGCCGATTTAACGATTTTTATCCGCGAATTACTTTAATAATTTTTAATTTTTTCTTGTAAGTAACGTCTTTATTTTATTGTTTTTTTTTTAATATTTTTAAAGGTTTTTGTAATCGGGGAACGAATGGAATCGGTAAAGGTTAATAGGGAAATGGTTAGTGTAAATATAACTGGAGGAATATTAAGTTCGGAAAAAACGGTATTAAAATCGAATAAAATAAAGCTAGTTTTCGTAAATCCGGATTTAATATTATCGGACGTTATAGCAACTTTAAACGTATC
Source organism: Monosporascus sp. CRB-8-3 (assembly GCA_004155055.1). Taxonomy (NCBI): domain Eukaryota; kingdom Fungi; phylum Ascomycota; class Sordariomycetes; order Xylariales; genus Monosporascus; species Monosporascus sp. CRB-8-3. The sequence goes on from QJNZ01000228.1 coordinate 66,557, forward strand.
GTAAAAACCGGCAAAGAATTTTTTTTTAGCGATATATGTATAATAACGTCGTATTAAGCTTTCGATATATAACGAATAAATACGTTTTAAAAAAAAAAAAAGATATATTAAAAAGTTAAAGTTTATGTACAAAATACGCGGGTATTTAAAATATAATAATATCGTAATTAGTATAATATTTTTCGAATTTTATTAAATAATAATTTTTGTAACCGTTAAGGATAAAAAAAGGTTTCGATTTTTTCGTATATTTTCGAATATATTAATAGAAATATTAAAACTATTTTAAATTTAATTCGTTTATTATTTAATTATTATTATTTAATACGATTTTTTAATTAGTTATTAGTAATAAGTTATTATGAAATTAAAACTTAAGATTATTTTTCCTTATTATAATAATAAATAACGGTATAATTTAACTTTAAAAATTAATAACTTAAATAATTATAATTCATTTTTTATTTTTTTTATTAGGTTTATTTCGGTTTTTTACGTTTTTCGGTATTAGTAATTATTATACCCGTTATTATAAAAAACTTTAGTAAAAATCCCGTTTCGTCGAAGTTATAAATATTTCTTTTATAATGCCGTAATTTACGATAATAAGCCGAATAAATTCGAATTATTTGCAAAATATTTTTAAGATTTTCGTATAATACTTTTTAATAATCGATTTTTCGATTTAAAGGCGTTTTAAATTTTTTTACCGTTTAATAAAGTTAAATACTTAATTAATCCCAATACGTTGTATAATACGTTACGTAAATAAAAAATTCGTTATATTTTTAATGTGTTAACGCCGGATAAAAAATATTTACGTATTTAAGTTAAGGATTTATTCGATAATAGATTTTCTTTCGGTTCGCGTTCATTTTCGCAAATAGGAGATAATATCGGCTTAAACGTATCGACCGTAATATCGGGTTTTTAAAATAAATTCGGGGAAGTTATATATAGAATATAACTTTTTAAAGCTAAATTTTAGGTTTCGTTTTTTAACCTGAATAACTAAGTTTATCCTAGATTTTTTTGTGAAACGATTTATGTTATTTGTATTAAAAAATTAACGATTAAAGTTAGGTAGTTAAAATGTTGATAAAAAACGGCTTGTAAGCTTATTTAACTTGCGAGCTTTTATAGTACGTTATATATTTAAATTATAATAATAATATTATTATTATTAGTACCGTTTCTTACTTTTTATAACGGATTTAAATATTAACACCGTTTTAAAACCGAATTTTAAATTAAAATATGCGTTTTTGATATATAAGATTATATGGATTTAAATTATATATTTCCGGAATCTGTTAAATTAATAAAACTTGATATAATTTCGTATTTAAAAAAGCTATTTCGTTTTTAAACGTATATTAATACTTTATTTTTCGAAACCTTTTAATTATTTAAAAACGTTAACTATATAAATTAATTAAGGAATATTTTAGAAATAATAACCGAAACTAAATAGGCGTAGAATTAAAGCTTTACGGTATATATTTATAAATATCGAAAATATACCATTTTCCTAAAAAGATTTGAATTTTACGATAGAAACCTTAAAACTTATATTTTTAATACTTAAAAAGTATGTTTTTTTAATTAAAGAATTATAAAACTAATGTATTAAATAATTTACATTGAGTAAAATATACAATAATTGATTTTTAATTAATATTTAATAATACCATAAAAAGATATATAAACATTTAAATTAAAAATGATTTAAAATATATTTTATTTATAATTTATATCGAAAAACGCCAAGGTAACGCTTGCGATTTTTTTAAGAATATTTCCCGATTTTATTAATTAAATTAATTTTAAATAAAAAAATTATAATATTTATTTTTAATTATATAAGGTCGTTAGATTCAAGCCGCATTATCCAGGCTGAGCTAAAAATATAAACTAATTATATTAATAATTAATGAAGTAAATATTTTATTTAATATTTTCAATTAGAGTAATTATTAACAGTTTTTGTAGTAATAATAAATTATACATTTCGGTTACGAAAAATCTTCTTCCGAAATTCATTATTACGTAATACCGATAAACTTTAACTTTAATAAACCTTATATCTTTTTGCTAATTCGGTAAAGAGAATCTTTTTAAAGGTAAATAATAATGGAGAAAATATTAAGTTTTTGGCCATAAACTTTAAGTTTATATAAAATAATTACTTTATAACTTTTTATTAATTTTACGACAAGTATTTTTAACCTCGATTAATCCTGCGATTTTTCGAATCATTATTAATTATAGTAGTTAAAATATGCCGGGTAATTTTTAGTATAAAATACCGGTATTCCGTAATGATAAAATCTTTACGGAAAACGTTTGTTTAGAATTTTTTAAAATAAATTAAAAACAATAATACCTTTAATAATTTAACCGACCTTTTTAAAAGAAAATCGGATTTTATTTTTAATTTTCGAATACGATGAAAGTTATATAAATAAAAATAATTAAATGTTACACGACTTTAAAATAAAAAATATCGATTATATGAAAAAACTATTAGGGAAAGTAAATATAGGTTGGAAAATTACGAACGATAATTTATCGAATTATTTCGGATTAAGAAAACCGTTTAGAATTCGGTTAAAAATATTTGTCAATAAGAGCATAATTAGGTCATTTACGAAAAGAATAAGGTTTAATAAAGGTTAACAACCGAAATAAAACAATCTATTAATTTATTTAATTCAGTTATACGGCTACGTCTCCTTTAAGGAGAAAAGGTATTATATAATATAAATTAAAATAAAATTTCCATAAACGTTTTATTTAAATTAAAATAATAATAAGTAAAATTATTAAAAATTAACTATATAAGGAATTTATTATAAAAAATATTTAAATTTTTATTATAAAATATCTTAATATTAATACGCGTTTTTAATAAAATCTCGATAAATCTTAATTTTAACGATAAAATCATAATGCAGGTTTAAAGCTGAATTTTTTCCGATTAATATTTTTTCAAAAATTAACCGTATATAGAAAAGTATAAAGATATTATTAAGATATAAATTAATATTTAAAAGAAACAAAATTAATGTAAATATATTTTTCATTTTTATTAATATATTTTTAAATTATATACTAAGGAATTAAAATAACGGAATATACGTAAAAAATAATTTTATTTCGATTAAATAATACAGCGATATAAATATATTATATTAAAGCTTTAACGCTTTAAAAATGATACGTTTATATAACGTAATTTATTATAAAAATTAATATATAATTTAATAATTTTTAGATAATTTCGAAATTAAAGATTAATATAATAATTTTATTTAAATAAATATAATTAATTCGTTTTTGGAAAAAATTATATAAATTTATTAATTTTAGGCTACATTATTTCAACTAAGTTAAAAATATAAAGTAATTATATTAATAATTATTACGATAAGTATTTTACTTAGTATCGTCGAATACGATAATTCTAATACTTTTTACGGTTATAATAAATAATTATTTCGCTTTCGAAAAACCTTATTCCGAAACCGATTAATAAGTTTTTATAAATACGTAATTTCTCGATTAATATCTGTTTATTAAATTTATTTACGTAATATTAACAAGTTTTAACCTTAACAAACATTATACTTTTTAGCTTTACGATTTAATAGGGGGAATTTTTTAAAAAGTAATAACTTAAAAACTAATAAGCGTTTTATAGTAAACTTTAAGTTCGTATAAATTAGCTGCTTAACGACTATTTATTAGTCTTATAATTAAAAATGTTAAATGTTAACTCGGAAAAGGGACTAGGAATTTTAAACCAGCCATTTTTAACCTTAATAAATTTTACGATTTTTCGAATTTATATTACAAAATACCCCAGTTTTATAAGTATAAAACTTTTATACAAGGTAAAGTGCTATTAAGGTATCTAGCTATATATATACATATAGAGAGCTAATCTATTTATTAAGTATATATATAATTAGTTTTGTCCTAATAACTCAGTAGTTGCGAGCCTAGGTGTCTTTTTCAATTGCAACAGGCTTGGGCACCTTATTACGGTTAACTATAAAAAATAGTTAGTTCGAATTTAACTTAGGATACCGTTTTCTAGGTGGCGCCAGCCCAAAAAGCTAAACCAATTGGAATTTCGGCTCCGCCACCGTATCGGCGATAATTAAGGGGTGGCTGGTAAGACCAGTTACGATTAAGGGCGTTAGAAATTAATTAATTAATCGGGTATATCTTATCGTCAGTTACCGTATTACATAACACGTATTACGTTTTTCCGGCCCTTAACTAAAAAGGGACGGTTTTTAAAAAATGTTCCCCGGTTGCGTTTGTAAAACCAGTTTGTATATATACTTAGTAAATAGATCAGCTCCCTGTATGTATATAGCTAGATACCTTAATAGCACTTTACCTTGCATATAATTAGTTTTATACAAACGTAACCGGGGAACACCTTTTAAAAACCGTCTCTTTTTAGTTAAAGGCCGGAAAACCGCAATACAAATTATGTAATACGGTAACTAATTATAAGATATATCCGATTAATTAATTAGTTCTTAACGTTCTTAATCGTAACTAATTTAAAAGCCCCTAACCACCCCTTAATTATTACCGATACGATAGCGAAGCCGAAGCCCCAATTGGTTTAGCTCCCTTTTTAAGCTGGCGCCACCTAAAGAAACGGTGGCTTAAGCTGGATTTAAACCAGTAATCTTTTGCGATTAATTGCAACAGGGTGTCCAAGCCTGTTATAATTAAAAAAGACACCCAGGTTCGCGACTACTAAGCTATTAGGCCTACAAAACTTTTATAAAAAACGATTTAATAAAAGTTTTTAAACTTTTTAAAGTTTTAAAATAAATAAAAATATCGATATCTCTGTTAATTTAATTAATTTTTTTTTAAAAACTGAATTTTATATTTCTATTATTAAATATAATTTAATTTATAAGAATATATACTATTAAGTATCTAGCGTAACTGATCTATACACTATATACATGTACATTAACATTTTACAAACGCGACCGGAAAGTATTTCCAAAAACCGTACCTCTTAAAAAGGCCGGATAAAAAACCCGTTTAATGTGAAATTTTTTAATACGGTAACAAATACGATTACGTATACGATTAATTTAATTGGTTCCCAAAGCCCCCAACCACTCCAGTTGTCGCCGACACAGTGGCGGAGCCGAAGCCCCAAATGGTCAGCTCTTTTAAGCTGGCGACACCTAGAAAAGCGGTAGCCCAAGCTGGATTTAAACCAGCTGTCTTTTGCAACCAATCGCAACAGGGTACCCAAGCCTGTCGCAATTAAAAAAGACACCCAGGCTCGCAACCACTGAGCTATTAAGCCATAATTTAATTTATAAAAACTAAAAATAATGAAAAATTAAACGATTATATAACGGAAAATATCGACCGTATAAAGAAATTATTAAAAAAAAACTGGAAATAAACGTTAAAAAATTTAAAACTGTCGAAATTTAACTTTTAGCTTAATATAAGGAAAATTACGAATAATAATTTATCCGGCTGTTCCGGATTACGAAAACCGTCCAGAATTCCGTGAAAAATAATCGTTAATAGGAATATAAGTAAGTAATTTGCGAAAAGGTTAAGTTTTAATAAAGCCTAGTAATTAAGATAATATAATCTATTAATTTAGTTAATTTAATTATACCTTTCCGCTATTTTTAAAAAGAATTAAAAGTATTTATATAACGGTTATTTATATAAATGTTATATTTTATAAATAAAGATATTATTACGAATCGGTAACGGTATTATATAATATTTAAAAGTAAATTATATAAAATTTATAATAATTAAATATCAAGTATATAATAAAGCGAATTTTAAAAAATAAATGCGTTATAAATTTAAAAAAAATTAATTAGGTTAAAAAAATATCATTAGTTTTATAAATTTCTAAAGAAACCAGGAAAATATATAGATATTATATTTATTACCGTTAGAGATTTAAGTTTAATTTAAGATTTTTATTTTATAACCAGAATTTAAATTATATTAATTATAACGTTTAAATATTTTTTAATAATTTTAAACAGTTAAAATTTTTAAACTATGTTTTAATCGTTTTTTTAATATTATACTTATATTTTTAATATTTTATACTTAAATATAAACCGGGGGTATAAAACGTTTAAAAAGATATAATTAAAAAAAGATTATAATATAAGTTTATTAGGTTTAAGCCGTATTATCCAGGCTAAATTAAAAATACGAAATAATTATATTAATAATTAATACGATAAATACTTTACTTAATATTTTCGAATACGGTAATTATTAATAGTTTTTACAGTAATAATAAATTATACGTTTCGGTTACGAAAAACCTTATTCCGAAATTAATTATTAAATTCCCGTAAATACGTAATTTTTCGATTATTATCGGCTAAAAGGTTTTCTTACATAATGCCGACAAACTTTAACCCTAATAAACCTTATACCTTCTGGCTTTATAATTCGGTAAGGGGAATCTTCTGGAATATAATAACTTAAAAGATGTTAAGCTTTTCGCAGTAAACTTTAAGTCCGTATAAAATAGCTTTACGACCTTTTGCCAGTTTTACGACTTTACCCTCGATCGATCTTACGATATGCCGGGTAATTTCCATTATAAGATACCGGTACTCCGTAACTGTAAAGTTTTTACGGAGGACGTTTTTCTTAAGGTTTTTAAGCTTAATAAAGCGTTAAAACAAGCCAAAAATATCGATACTTCCGTCGATTTAATTAACTTTTCCTAAAAAAATCGGATTTTATTATTAATTTTTAAATACGATTTAATTTATATAAATAAAAGTAATTAAAACTTAAACGACCTTATAATGGAAAATATCGACCGTATAAAGAAATTACTGGGAAAACTGGATATAGGCGGCAAAGGTTTAAGAACTTCGAAGTTTAACTTTTAATTCGATATAAGGAAAATTACGAACGATAATTTATCCAGCTATTCCGGATTGCGAAAACCGTCCAGAATTCGGTTAAGAATAGTTGTCGATAAGGGCATAATAGGGTAGTTTGTAAGAAAGTTAGGGCTTAGTAAAATTTAGTAACCGATACTATAATCTATCTATTTATTCAATTTTGTTTTACGGTTACGTCTCCTCTAGGGAGATAAAAAACGAATTATAAAAACTTTTTATTAAATAGAAATATTTAATTAAACGGATAATTGTAAGAATACAGCCCCTTATAGCTAAGAAGACTAGGCTAGGACAGGACTTTATATAAATCCTAATACGAAACTGTTTAACAACAGTCGCTAATACGACCTACGGGGCTCGTAGCTTAGTGAAGCTAATAATTAGTCTGAATATCTAACAATAATTAAAAAATATTTATATTAGAAAAGATATAAACGGGATTAATTAATTATTAATTAAATAAAATATTTTAAAATAAACATATTTTAACGTAAAAATATATATAACCTCCTACATAGATACTCCGGACGGTTTTTAGCATATTTAATTACCGAACTTTAATTAGTTATTTTTTAATATTAATAATATAGAACGATTTATAAAAAAAGCAAGAATAAACTTAGCCGTTTAAGTTAAAAAAAGAAATTCGAAACTTAATTATACGATTTTTAGTTTTATATATAAAATCGTAAAATTTACTTTATATAAACAATATACCGGTATATTTTCTTATAGTAACTCTATATTTAAATTACGAAAATTAATACCGACCGAAAACGAATCGATTATCGGCCGAATTCTCGATTTAAATACGTAAGCATTTTCTGTCCGACTTTAATATGTTAAAAATATAGCTAATATATTACTTAATGCGTTACAGTACGTATCGGAATTAACTGGGTGTCAAACTTTATTAAACGGCAAAAACAGTTTTAAATACGTTTAAATCGGAAAATCGATTATTAACGGGTATTATGCAAAAATTTAAAGATATTTCGCAAATAATTCGAATTTATTCGGGTTATTATCGTAAAATACGGCATTATAAAAAAGGATATATACAACTTCGACAAAACTGGATTTTTGATAAAGCTTTTTATAATAATAGGTATAATAATTACAAATACCGAAAAACGTAAAAAAGTTAAATAAATTTAATAAACTAATAAAAAATAAGTTATCATTATTTAAATTCTTAAATCTTAATATTAAATTATACCGTTATTTATTATTATAATAAAAAAAATATGTTAAGTTTTAATTCCGTTATAACTTACTATTAATAACCGATTAAAAATTATATTAAATAATAATAATTAAATAATAAATAAATTATATTTAAAATAAATTTAATATTTTAATAAATATATATAGATACGTACGAAAAGGTCGAAACGTTTTTTTATTTTTAATAGTTATAAAAGTTATTATTCGAAAAAATTCGAAAAATATTACGTTAATTATGATATTATTACGCTTTATATATCGGCGTACTTTTCGTATCGGCTTTAACTTTTTAATATATTTTATTTTTTTATTTTAAAACGCGTTTATTCGTTATATATCGAAGATTTAATTCGACGTTATTATATTTATATTACTAAAAAGGATTTTTTTCGCCGGCTTTCATAACGCGTTTAAAGTTGTTATAACGTCCGATAGTATTAAATTTGGATTCGCGAAGGCTGGCTTTGCTTTATTTAATTTTAATAACGTTTTTTCCGAGTTCGAAGTTCCTTTAGTTGTATTTACGCCGATTGTCTTCCTGTTAACCTTTATCGGTTTTACTTTTCCGCCTACAAAAACCTTTAAAAATATCCGGAAAATAACAAAATAAAACCGTTATTTACAAAAGAAAAAAAAAATTGAAATTATTAAGGTAAGTCGTCGACAAAAATCTTTAAATCGGTTAATTTTATAACAAAAAGTTACATGTTATTTTTATATAAAACCTTTTTTTTTCGGGAAAAAAATATTTAATTAAACGAAACAAATTATATTTTAAGTAAACGTTTTTAAAAAGAAGGAATATTTATTATATAAGAGGGATAATTTTTTTTAGCTTAAAAAGAAGGGGGTGGCGAAAAAATATAGTTAATAATAGCTAAAGGGGGTTGTCGTAAAAAGATTAAGACGAAGGAACGGAAGTATTGTCAGCTAGCCACTGCACTAAAAGACTGGATTGATAAGTACACTCTTATCGGGCTACTTATCTGACAAGTATAGCGTTTGTAGTAAGCCCGGATATAATACGCGTACTTGTGAAAAATCTGTAAAAACGTTTAGCAAAACAGAATCTGATTAATTTAAATTAATACGATATGTTATTATTAAGTTATTTGAATTTACTATTATAAGGTGCCAAAAGCTGTCCGGAATATTTGTATGTCCGGAGTATTTATGTAGGACGTTAAAATTAAAAAATAAATTTATTTATAAAATATCATTTTTTATATATAATCGTTATATTTAAATTATTTTCGATTTTAGTATTATTATTATTATTAAACCTTATTTTAATAATTATTATAATTATAATATTTACCGACAAAATTAAAATATTTTTTTATGATTTTCATATTATTTAATTTAAAATAACAGTAAAATATAAAGGTATCTTAAGTATAATAAATGTAAATTCTCGGTATATTTCGTATTTTTAAAAGGTTATCCGAAATATATATAAAACGAATAATGTATTTTATAAATATAATTAAATACCGGGCTATAAAGTGCGAAAATCTACGAAAATTAACCATGTAAAATACGTATTATTTTAATCGGAAAATTTTAATATTTTTTTATATAAGACAGTTTTTTTATAAAGTTACAAAGAGACGTAATTTTAAAAAGTAATTAATTAATTTTTTATTAAAAATAGTTTTTAAGATATATATAATATATAATTATATTTATTAAATATAATTATATAATTATTAAGGATATGATATTTTACGAAACGATTAAGCATTTTATACTTTTATTGTAATATATATACATTTCCATTAATTAAAAAATCATGTAAATATAAATAGTTATACCGCTTAAAGTTAATATTTATTTTAAATAATATACCGATATTTTACTTTCCTAAGTATATATAAGAACATTTTTAAAATAGTTTTAATATAAGAATACGTTGTTAATTAAAAGGGTTTATATAATTTAAAGGAATTACTACTGTTATTATAAAAAGACTTTACTGGGATATTTAAAAAAACTAAAATTTAGGTATTCTTTTCTAAACGATATAGTAATAATACTTAGTAAGAAAAATTAAGATTTTATTAATTAATTAATTTAATAAATTTAAAAACGGTATCCCTTTATTAAGAGGAAAGATATTAAACATCTTTTCGATATCGAAATAATTAAAGTTAAAATTAAAAAGAATTTATTTATTATAATCCTTTTCTCGATCGTTACCGTAAAAACGATTAATAGTTGCCTTGTTCGAAGATACTGGGTAAAGTACTTATCGTGTTAATTATTGGTGTAATTACTTCGTATCTTTGGCTTAGCCTGGATAATACGGCTTGAACTTAACAACCTTATATAATCCGTTTTTATAAATAAATTAATTAATTTAATTTTTAAAGAAATTTTAAATAATTTCCAAACTACGTTAATAATAAGCGTAACGTTATTACTAAATTTAAATTTAATATATTTAAATTCTGTGAATAAATAATAATAAAAATTGGTTTTATTTTATACGTAACCGTTAATATATAACGCAATATATTCTTTATTATATGCTGATTTCCTTTATTTAATTTAAACCTTAAAAACGTATATTATAAAGTTATTTACTGAATTATATTATATTTAATCGGAATTAAAATATTAACGTTGTATTTTAAAAGTAAAGATTTATTTAATTTTTTAATAAAGGCTATTTAAAAAAATCTAATGAATTAAAAAAATTAAATTTATATTGTAATATTATTCAGCCTGGATAATACGGCTTGAACCTAACGACCTTGTATATTGTAATATTATTTAAAGGAATAATAAAATTACGGGTGAATAAATAAATTATAAAAATTATTTTTATTATCGCTATAACATTATTCTTTTCGCGTAATTTTTTTTTAAAAAAACTTTTTTTAATAGTCGATAAGTTAAAAGTTAAAAAATATTATAAATATACAAGGTCGTTAGGTTTAAGCCGTATTATCCAGGCTAAACCAAAGACACGAAGTAATTACACTAATAATTAACACGATAAATACTTTACCTAATATTTTCGAATACGGCAATTATTAATAGTTTTTACAGTAACGATAAATTATACCTCGGTCGCGAAAAGTTTTATTCCGAAACCGATTACGTAATACCGATAAGCTTCGACCCTAATAAACCTTATACCCTTTAGCTATTTTAGTAAAAAGAATCTCAAATAATAACTTAAAAAATATTAAGCTTTTCGCAGTAAACCTTAAGTCCGTATAAGATAACTTTGCAACCCTTCGCCAGTCTTACGATTAAAAATATTAGATATTAACCAAAAAAAAAGGCTAGGAACTTTAAATTAGCTACCTTCTTTAACCTCGATTAATTTCAAAGCACCTTTTTAAACCCTTATTAATTAAAACAACCAAAATATACCGGCCAAATCCGAATATAAAGTCCTAATATTCCGTATTTCCGGAATCTCGACGGAAACGGTCTTAATTAAATTACCCGATTTAAATAAAATAATCGGCCGAATAAAATATATTAATACCTCCGTTAATATTAATAACTTATCCGAAAAAAATTAAATTTTACTTTTAATTTTCGGATACGATTTAATTTAAAACGGCGGAAATAATTAATTTTTACGCAAATTTATATTAAGAAATATCCGGCTTATAGAAAAATTATTGGCAAAACTGAAAAATAACGATAACGGGTTTAAAAACGTCGAAGTTTAACTTTTAAATCGATATAAAAAAAATTACGAACGATAATTTATCCGGCTGTTCCGGATTACAAAAACCGTTTAGAATTTTAATAAGAATGGTCGTCGATAGGGGCATAACTGGGTAGTTTGTAAAGTTAAGGTTTAGTAAAGCTTAGCAACTAATAACATAATCTATCCATTTGTTTAATTTAGTTCTACGGTTACGTTTCCTTTAAAAAGAAATTATTATAAATATTAAATTATTAATTATATAATATAATAATATGTAAATTATTCGTTTTATTAATACTAACGCTATTTTATTATAAACGAAATTCCGATATATAAGTATATATAAATATTAAGTACGAAAAATTATTAAAGAGATTTAGGAAAAATAAATTATGCGTTTAAAAGGAAATATTGGTTAATAAATTAAGTAAAGCCCTATTATACGAAGTATTAAAGTAGTTTAAAATGAAATTAAAATTTATAAATATTCTTAAAATTTTAAAATAACGGAAAAATAGCTTACGAATAATTTTAAAAGAAAAATTAAAAAATTAAAAAGGTTTAACTACCGAAAAAAATAGTAAAATAAAAGTTTAGAAGTTTAAAAGGTACTAATATATAATAATTAACGATAAAAATACTTTAAGGTATTAAAAAGATATAGTAGTTAATAAAAGGTATTAAACGTATCTTAGATACGAAAATACTTCTTTTAATTAGAAAATATATATTCCGCTAATCAGTTATATTAAATTTATACGGGTATAAAAGGTATTCGTAACTAGCCGAATATAACTGTATATCTGATATTGCTTATATTTAACAGTATTATTATATTTATGTACCTCTACTACATACCTTTAAGGAAGTAACAGAGATGCGTATATAAAACGAAATTATTTATGAGAATAATTACTTATATATATTTATTATATTAATAGAATTAAATTGTATTTTAGTATGAAAATTGTAATAAATTATACTATATTAAATATTTTTTAAAATGTTACTATTTAAAATAAACTTCTTTAACTATAATATATAAAATGATATTAATTTTTATTACAATTTCATTTATTCTTTTAACTTTAAAAATTTAATTTATTAAAAATATTTATTAAAAAGGCTTTTAATATTATTTATTATGAAAAAATATTCTTTCTTCTTTTAGTAATTCTATTTCTTAATTAATATAATATAATATTATTATATTTTAAGATATAATATTTAAATTAAATAAAAAGCATAAAATAAATATTTTATTTAATATTTTGGAATACCTTAATTATTAATAGGTTTTACGGTTATAATAAATTATATAATTTAGTTATAAAAAACCTTATTCTTAAATTAATAATTACGTTCCCGTAAATCCGTAATTTTCGAATTAATATCGGCTAAGAGGCTTATTTGCGTAATGCTGATAAGCTTCGACTTTGATAAACCCTATACACTCTAGCTAGTTCTGCAAGGGGAATAAATAATATAATTAAAATAATTTTAATTATTTTTTATAAAATTCTAATAAATAATTAAAATCGGTAATATATTTATATTTTAAACTTTAAATATTTCTTATATAAAACTTTTAAATAAAATCTTTATTATTTAATTTCATTAAATCTGCCGGTTGTTTTTATAAGAGTTAGGTAATTTTCGGCTTAATTTTACCTTTATTTTTAATGTAATTAATTAATTAAAATCAGGACTTCTTTAAAGTATCGATTATTTCGTAAATTAATATATTATTTAATATTAATACTAACTTATAAATATTAATTAATTGTTATTAATTAAGACATATAATTAAACCTTAATAACTTTAAAGTTTATATATTACTTTACGTAAAAGGAAAATGCCTAGTAATTTCAAAGTCGTATAATAAATTAATTAAAAACGTAAAAATTATATATTTAACGAATATATTTCTCATCATCTTAATATTTAGTTAAAGAAAGCTTAATAAAAACGGTGTATACTATTGTCCTTATATTATAGTATAAATTTAAGTCGGACCCCCCCTTACGCTCCACCCCCTTAACGCACTACCATTTCCTATTCAAAATTCTCAAAATCGCGTATTTATAATTAATTAACTAAAATAGGTATAAATACGTAATTACAACTATAAAACTTTTTAAATATAATAAAAATAAAATATTATTTTTAAATTATAGTTTTAACGTTAACGCTTAGAAATAAACGATTAAGTATTTAAAGAGTTCTCTTAACATTTTTCTATATATATTACTAATAAATCTATTAAAGCATAAAACTTAAATACCTAAATGAAAAAAATAAATAAAAATAGAAATATAGAATATAATATACATTTTTATAAAGAGATTATGGATTTTTAAATTAGACGTTAATAGTATTTTCGATTATAAAGATATTTACTATTATATTATTATTTCGAATTTTGATATAGAAATATTATACGTAATTTTTCTTTTGTATTAATTTTGAATTAAATAAAATACATATATAGATACGCCAGGTTGAATTATATAAAATAAACCCTGAATTTATATTAATAATTTAAATTATAAAAGGTAAAACTTTACAATTTTTATTTTATATTAAAAGCTTATATAAAATCGAACTTTTTACTTTTTTAATACGCTTTAAAATAACTTACTTATTACATAATCCATAAATTATTTCAAAATAGTCTGCCTAGTAACTATTTACCTATATTTAAATACCTCTTATTTTTATTATTTCTAATAGAATTATAATAATATTTTAAAAATATAGCGATTTCGGCGATTTGTATAGGAAAATGGTGGCGCGTTAGGGGGGTGGGGCGTAAGAGGGGTTCCGACTTAACGAAAATCATAAAACTTTTAATTTTTAATCTATTAATTTAATAAATTATATAATATAAGGTCGTTAGGTTTAAGCCGTATTATCTATACTAAACTAAAGATAAAAAGTAATTATATTAATAATTAATACAATAAATATTTTATTTAATATTTTCGAATACGGTAATTATTAATAATTTTTACAGTAACGATAAATTATATTTCGGTTACGAAAAATTTTATTCCGAAACCGATTATTACGTAATGCCGATAAATTTCGACTTTAATAAATTTTATACCCTTTAATTAATTTAATAAAGGGAATTTTAAATAATAATTTAAAAAATATTAAATTTTTCGTAATAAACTTTAAATCCGTATAAAATAGCTGCTTTACGATTTTTCGCCAGTTTTACGATAATTACTTTTTTTAACCTTAATTACTTTCAAGGTATTTTTTCAAACCTGTATTAATTAAGATAACCAAAACATACCGGCCAAATTCGAATATAAAGTTTTAATATTCCGTATTTCCGGAATCTCGACGGAAACAATTTCGATTAAGTTACCCGATTTAAATAAAATAATCGGCCGAATAAAATATATTAATACCTCCGTCGATATTAATAATTTATCCGAAAAAAATCGTGTTTTATTTTTAATTTTCGGATACGATTTAATTTAAAACGGCGGAAATAATCGATTTTTACGTAAATTTATACCAAAAAATATCCGATTTATAGAAAAATTACTAGTAAAACTGGAGGATAACGATAACGGGCTTAAAAACGTCGAAGTTTAATATTTAGATTAATATAAAGAAAACTACGAATAATAATTTATCCGGCTATTTTAAATTGCGAAAACCGTTTAGAATTCCGTTAAGAATAGTCGTTAATAAGGGCTATAAGGTTGGGGTTTGGTAAAGAATAAATTATATAACATTATATATAATTTATTAAAAAATTAATAAAAATTTCAAATATATATTACGGTTATAAATATATCGATAAATTTAATCAGAGTTTTATTTATATTTTATTTCTATATAGTATAAAACGATATATTTAAAGCGTTTTAATAAAAGAATAAAAAAATATACAGTTTTTTTAATAAAATGCTTAATATATATATATTTAAATAATAAATCGTAATAATATACGAGACGTAAGTTTTTATTAATTCTAAGCTCTTTTTAATCGTATATTTACTTTTTAATTTTTAGTAATTTTATAAAAAATCTTATAGAACGTAGTATTAATTATATAACTTTTAAATTTAAAATTAATGTTTTAAACATTCTCTTTTAATTTTAACTTTAGTATTTAGTTAATAATAAAAGGGTTTTCTTATCAGCTTTTATTAATATAAGAATCAATCTTTTCTTTTTATATTTCCTTTCCGGGCTTAGTTTTTTACATCTTTATATAATTTATTATTCTCCTTAAAGAAGACGTAATCGTAAAACTAAATTAAATAAATAAATAGATTATGCTATCGGTTGCTAAGCTTTACTAAGCCTTGACCTTCTTACATGCATCTTATTTTAAGGTAACTTTAAATTATCCTATTATGCCCCTATCGACGACCATTCTTAACCGAATTTTAGATAGTTTTCGTAATCCGGAACAGCCGGACAAATTATCGTTCGTAATTTTCTTTATATCGAACTAAACGTTGAATTTCGAAATTCTTAAACCTTTTATTATTCATATCTTATTTTCTTAACAGTTTTTTTATACGGTCGATATTTTTTATTATAAGGTCGTTTAATTTTTAATTATTTTTATTTATATAAATTAAATCGTATCCGAAAATTAAAAGTAAAATCCGATTTTTTTAAGAAAAGTCGGTTAAATTAACGGAAATATTGATATTTTTAGCTTATTTTAAAGCTTTATTAAATTTAAGAACTTTAAAAAAAACGTTTTCCGTAAAAACTTTACAGTTACGGAATACCGATATATTTTAGCTATTTTAATTAATAGGGATTCGAACAGGTATTATAAAATCGATCGAGGTTAAAAATTGCTAATTTCAAGTTTCTAACCTTTTTTCCTGGCTGATATCTAATACTTTTAATTATAGAACTAGTAAATGGTTATAAAGTAACTATCTTATACGGACTTAAAGTTTACTGCGAAAAGCTTAATATTTCCTAAGTTATTATATTCCAGGAAATTCCCCTTACCAAACCAGTTAAAAGGTATAAAATTTATCAGGTTCGAAATTTATCGGCATTACGCGAATAAGCCTTCTAGCCGATATCAATCGAGAAATTACGTACTTATAAGAATTTAACAGTTAGCTTCGAGATAAGGCTTTTCGTAACTAAGGCGTATAATTTATTATTACCGTAAAAACTATTAATAGTTACCGTATTCGAAAATATTAGGTAAAGTATTTATCGTATTAATTATTAATATAATTACTTCGTATCTTTAACTTAGCCTGGATAATACGGCTTAAACTTAACGACCTTCTATATAATTTATTATATCGCTGTAAAATGAATGGGGATTTTCTATTTAAGTAGAACCACCTGTAAACTTTAAAGTTATTTAATTTTAAATAAAAATATAACAGTTTAAAAATTTATAGTACGTTATATAGAAAAGGAAGGGAAAAGATATAAATATTACGCGACCTTAATTAATTTATCTTAAATTTATTGAAATAATATAATATTAATATAAATATCTACATACGTATATAAGAAGAAATAGATAATAATATCCTTTCTTAAGCGTTATAATTTAATAATATATAAATAATTATTAATATATATCTTTTTTAGTTATATATCTTTTTAATATTATTATAAAACAGATTAATATTTTTATTACTTTAATTATAACGGTTTTAATTTTCGTTTAGTTTTAAATATTTAAATTTTATTATGCGGTAATTTTATTAGAAAGCTATTAAATTAATAAAATATTATTTATAATCGGAATTAGTTTATTTTTTATTCGAAATTTCATATTTTATCAAACGGCTTAGAAATTAATAATATTACGTTTAAACTTTAATTCTTTTAAAGGTTTCGTATAAAATAGGTTTTCGCTTTTATTTTCAGTATTTCGTAATTTAAACTAAGTTATTATTTTCGATATAATTATTTTAGATATAAAGTTATCAATTGTTTATTTTATTTTATAAATAAGTATTATAAAATACGGTAATTCGAAGGAATTATATATATAATATCATAATAATTTAAATAAAAATATCAAAAGGTTATAAATGAAAATTAAATTTATTTATTACTGAACTTCTTAATTTCTAAATCGAAATTTATATAAAAGTCTTAGGTTTAATCTATATTATTTAAACTAAGTTAAAAATACGAAATAATTATTATTAATAGGTTTTATAGTTAAAATAAATTATATATTTTGCTTCCGAAAAGTTTTATTTCGAAATTTATTATTAAGCTTTTATAAATATCTAATTTCTCGATTAATATCGGCTTACAAGGTTTACTTACATAATAGCGACAAGTTTCAACCTTAATAAACCTTATATTTTTTAACTTTACGATTAAATAAAAGAGATCCTTTAAAAAATAATAACTTAAAAAGTATTAAACATTTCCTAGAAAATATTAAATCGGTATAAAATAACCATTTTATAACTTTGTATTAATCTTATAATAAATATTATTAAATATTAACTAGGAAAAAAAAAGTTAAAAACTTTAAATTCATTAATATTTTAACTTTAATCGATTTTACGATTTTTTAACCCTTATTTATTTAAAATAATTAAAATATACCTGTTAAATCCGAATATAAAATCCTGATATTCCGTATTTTCGAAATTTTAATATAAAAATTCCGATTATATTTCCCGATTTAAATGGAATAATCGTCTAAATTAAATTTATTCATACCTTTATCGATATTAATAACTTTTTTTAAAAAAAACCCCGTATTTTATTTTAAATTTTCGGATACGATTTAATTCAAAAGAGAAAGAATAATTAACTTTTATCTAAATTTATATTAAAGAATATCCGGTTTATAAAATAATTATTAATAAAATTAAGAAATAACGAAAATAAACTTAAAAAGGTTAAAATATAACTTTTAAATCGATATAAACTGGAAAATTACACGCAATAATTTGTCCGATTATTCCGGATTCTGCAAACCGTCTAGAATTCAGTTAAACATAATTATTAATAAGAGCTCCGAAAAGGTTAGGTTTTAGTAAAGTCTAGCAACCGAGATAGTACAATTTATCTATTTCTTCAATTCGGTTATACGGTTACGTCTTCTTTAAAAAGAAAATCGAATATTTATATCATTTAAAGATTTTTTATTAATAATCAATTATTCTTTTAAACCCGGTTATTACTTAAAATTATTAAATTCGAAAAGGTGCGTTATTAAAAGTTAATATAAGTTTTTTTAAAAGGCTTTAATATTATCGGTTATAATTTTAAATAAGTTTCGATTAATATGTTATTTATTAAATACTTTCGTTACTTATTTTTATATTTTCGTAATAAAATTTATAAATAATTTTATTTTTAAAAAAAACTATAAATTAATATATTAAAAACCTTATTTAGTTATCGATATAAACCTTTATTATAAAGTTTAATAAAAAATGTAAAAATATTATAAAAATATTATAAAAATATTATAAAACTTATTAATTTTTAAATAGTTATTAATATAATATTAAAAAGTTGTAAAATAATCTTTAAAGTTAAATTACGAAACATTAATTATAATTCGATTTTATAAATAAATTTCGTATTTACGAAAATATTCTTTTTATTTTATTAAACGTTATAAAGATATGATAATAATTCGATGTTTTTCGAAATATAAAAACCGGGTATTAATAAGAAAAACGGTTTATAAATATCGATTAATCTCCTTAAAGAAGACGTAACCGTGGAATAAAATTAAATAAATAGATAGATTATAATATCGGTTGCTAAGTTTTACCAAGCCCTAACCTTCTTACAGATTGCCCTGTTATGCCCCTATCGACGACCATTCTTAACCGAATTCTGGACGGTTTTCGCAATCCGGAGCAACCGGATAAATTATCGCTTATAATTCTCCATCTTATATTAAACTAAAAGTCAATTTTCGAAGTTTTTAAACTTTTTGCTACCTATATTTAATTTTCCCAGTAATTCTTTTATACGGTCGATATTTTCCATTATAAAATCGTTTAATTTTTAATTACTTTTATTTATATAAATTAAATTATATCCGAAAATTAAAAATAAAATTGGATTTTTTTAGGAAAAGTTAATTAAATCGATAAAAATATGGATATTTTTAATTTATTTTAAAACTTTATTAAACTTGAAAACCCTAAAAAAACGTTTTTCGTAAAAATTTTATAATTACGGAATATCGGTATCTTATAATAGGAATTGCCCGGTATGTTTCAGTTATTTTAATTAATAAGAATTTAAGAAGGTATCATAAAATCGATCGAGGTTAAAAGTAGCTGGTCTGGAGTTCCTAGCCCTTTTTCCTGGTTGATATCTAATACTTTTAGTCGTAGGACTGGCAAAGGGTCGTAAAGCCATTTTATACGGACTTAAGGTTTACCGCGAAAAGCTTAATATCTCCTAAGTTATTATATTCCAGGAAATTCCTCTTACCGAACTGTAAAGCCAGAAAATATAAGGTTTATTAGGATCGAAACTTGTCGGTATTACGCAATCGGCTTCGGGATAAGGCTTTCCGTAACCGAAACGTATAATTTATTATTACCGTAAAAATTAATAATAATTACCGTATTCGAAAATATTAGGTAAAGTATTTATCGTGTTAATTATTAGTATAATTATTTCGTATCTTTAATTTATCCTGAATAATATGGCTTAAACCTAACGACCTTGTATAAATATCTATTAAATAATTAATATTATTTTAAATAATTTTTATAATTTCGAAATAAGTAATCTTATAATATTATATATAGTTTTTAATTATAGGTTTTAATTAATCACTTCGAATAAGTATATAGAAAATGATATTTTAATACAATTAGGATATATTTTTAAAAACCTTAATATATATATATAAATAATTATTAACTTTGAATATAATTTTATTAACGGGATATTAATAATTACTATATGATTATTATAATATTATTAACTATATTAAATTTAATTATTTCTTTTTTAAGCTAGTTTAATTTTTTATATTAATATTATTTATAATTTTTAATTATATAAAAAGATATTTTTAAATAAGATTAATTTTAATAATACGGCTTAATTCTTTATTTTTACTTTTATATTTCTTAAATTCTTTTATATTAAAGTTTCTTCTCTTATTTATTATAATATCTTAAATTTTTATATCAGGTTTAACTTTTTTAGCGTTTCGTAGAACGTTTAAATATTTACTTTTCTGTTTTTATTTTTATATAATTAAAAGTTAACTAAAACGTATATAGATATATATATTTTACAAGATTTATATTAAATTAAGTAAAATTTAAACTTTTATAATTATCGAAATACTAGATTTAAATAAGATATTTTATTATTTAAATAGCATAATTAGTTTTCGTATTTTTCGTATATATTTTTTAATTTACGAAATTTCACAGACTTGTAAATAAACTACATATACCGGACTTAATAAAAAAGTAGATTTCTAATATAATAAAAAGGTTATTATAAATTATTTTATATTTTAGTAATAAAACAATTAATTTTAAATAAAGTTTCTATAAAATAAAACGAAGATTATTAAATTAAAATTACTACGATACTTAATACGCATTAAAAAGATTTATTTTATTTTAAAAATTTTAACTGTTTATATTTCCTTATATTAAAATAATTCTTTTTCGTATACTTTATTATTTATATAATTTTTTAACTTAATATTATTGTGAATAATTTACTTATTTTAAAATTATATTATAAACTCAGTTTTATTAATAATAAAACGCTTAATTAAGATCGAAAATTGCTTGAAAAAGGTTTATTTATATTATTATTAACAGTAATTTTATTATTATTAAAGTTATTATATAAAATAGGGTTTAAGTATTTTGTCGTTATTTATTTTATAAATATAATATATTAAATTATTACATCTTAAAAGGAATTCCTATATCATTTATATATTATTTTAACATTTTAATTTAGCTGTTAATTCATTTAAAAGTTTAATTCTTTAATTTATTTATTACCTAACTTATTATGATTCGATTCGTTTAAACTCTTTGTATTTCTTTAATAAAATTCGTTTTTAAATTTTATATCAAATAATCTGTTGTTAATTTATTTCGTTAAATACGTAATTATTTTAAACATATTACTATTTTTAATATTTAACTCTTTTTATTAATTATTACTTAATTAATAAAATTTATTTAAGAACGTTTATATATTATAATAATAAATTCTAATAATATTTAAATTATATCATATATTACGTTATTAACCGTTTTTATAGGGTTAATATATTAAAAACGGAAATTTAATATATATCTAAACGTAAAATCAAAGTTACGATAATATACGTTAAATTTGAAAATCATGTTCTTACTTTTTTAATCTGTGTATATATTATTTATTTTATTTTGGAGTTTTCGAGTATATTTTATCATTTAATATTTTTCAAGCTTTATATAGTTAAAAAATTATAAATAAAACTATATATTTATTACCTTACTTAATTAGTAAAATTTAAAAAATATTAATTAATTATAATAATATGTTATATAATCATTTTATAAATATATTCGATAGTTTAATTACTATTATTATAACTATTAATAATAATAATAATTTTTGTATTTATTAAAGAAAATACGTAATTTAAAAATTCATATAACAAAATTTATTAAATGACCTTAATAATAAGTGTTAATTATTTCTATATTTAAATAAAAGATTTCTAAATAAAAACAAATGTTAATAAAAAAACATTTTCGGTTATTAAATAAAAGAGGCTAAAAATAAATTATATATCTTAAGCTAATACTTTAATTAATAAAAGTTTAATTTAAAGAAATTATACCATTAAATGGTTAAAAATTCTATATCTTATTAATATTATATTACCTTTTTAAAATTTTAATTAGGCAAACTTTATTAACATATAATTAAAATAATTTTAAAATTTAATAACTTCTATTAAAGATTATAAAAATATAGAAAATAACTTAATTACGATATTTATTAATAATAACTTAGTTTAATAACTTAGTAGTTATAAGCCTAGGTATCCTTTTTAATTATAACAAGCTTAAGCACTTTATTACGATTAATTACTAAAAAAGACTAACTCGAATCTAACTTAAACCTTTGTTCTTTTAGGTGGCGCCAGCCTAAAGGACCTAAACTAATTAGGGTTTCTGTCATCTAGTAGGGGGTGCTAAACGCACTTTATATACGGAAGGGCTCTCTTTAATCGGAAGATATATATTCCGTTAATAGGCTATTATAAATTTGCACTCGTAAAAAATACCCGTTACTAGCCGAATATAATAATATAACTAATATCCTTTATATTTTATAATTAAAACTTTTATTCGTTTAATTTAAGTTATTTATTAATTAATTAACTATTATTAAAACGATATAGATTATAAATTAATAATAATTATTTATATACTTAGTAGCTATAATACCGACCATACCGTCGACGTTCGTAAGTATTTATAACAGTTGTAAGAATTAAAGTAAAAAAATATACTTTATAAAACTATATTAATCTTATTTAAAGCGATCTATAATCTGTTAAATTTACAGCGTTTAATATAACCTTTATTTAAAATGATAAATCCGTTTTTAAACGCGAATTAATATTTTAATTATTATAACGCTATGTTTATTTTTATTTTACGAAGGAATATTCGAAAAAATCGATTATAAAAATTATTTAATAAATATTTTCGAAATAACGATTAAAAATAAATAAACTTATAATTAAAACTTTACGATTTATATTTATTTAATCTCCTTAAAAGAGACGTAATTATAAAACCAAATTAAAAAATAAATAAATTATACTATCGGTTGTTAAACTTTACCAAACCCTAACCCTCTTATAAGCGACTTACTTTAAAATAACTTTAAACTACCTAATCATGCCCTTATCGACGACCATTGTTAACGGAATTCTAGACGGTTTTCGCAATCCGGAACAGCTAAACAAATTATCGCTTATAATCCTTCTTATATTAATCTAACAGTTAAACTTCGACGTTCTTAAACTTATTATCGTTATTTTTTAATTTTACCAGTAATTCTTTTATAAACCGGATATTTTTTGGTATAAATTTAAGCAGAAATCGATTATTTCCGATATTTTAAATTAAATTATATCCGAAAATTAAAAACAAAACTTAATTTTTTTCGAAAAAGTTATTTATATTAACAAAAATATTAATATATTTTATTCGGCCCATTATTTTATTTAAATCGGGTAATTTAATCGAAACCGTTTCCGTTAAGATTTCGGAAATAGGGAATATTAAAATTTTATATTAGGATTTAGCCGGTATATTTTAATTATTTTAATTAATAAAAGTTTAAGAAAATACCTTAGAATTAATTAAAGTTATAAAAGTTATAAGACTGGTAAAAGGTTATAAAGTTATCTTATACAAACTTAAAGTTTACCGCAAAAAGATTAATATTTCCTAAATTATAATTTAAAATTCCCCCTGTTAAACCAGTTAAAAAGCATAAAATTTATTAAGGTCGAAGTTTATTGGTATTACGTAATAATCGGTTTCGGAATAAAACTTTTCGTAACTAAAATATAATTTATCGTTACCGTAAAGACTATTAATAATTATCGTATTCGAAAATATTAAATAAAGTATTTATTATATTAATTATTAATATAATTACTTCGTATTATTAGTTCAGCCTAGATAATACGGCTTAAACCTAATTACCTTACATATTTATTTAAATCGGAAATATAAAACTTTTTAAAACAACTATATTAAATTTATATAATAAATTTTTAATAACGGTTTTTTATCGATTAAATAATATAATTTAAGTTTAAATAACAACTTTAAAAATTTATAACTTGAATTATAATACCCCGAAAAGGTTTACGATAATTAATTATTTATAAATATAAAATAGAAATATAAAAATAATTAAAGTAAGTTTCGAAAATTATTAAAGGATTTAATAAATAAATAACGAAATAATAAAAATAATAGTTTAAAATTAACCTAGCAGAGTTCTCGAAATGGTTATGTTAGTTATATAAACGAATTAATTATATATAACAGCAACGTCGATTATATTTAATTTATCGAATTTATTCATATTTTTAAAACGTGATAATTTCGAAAACGCAACGATTAATTATTTAAAGGTTAGGGTTATATTTTAAACTATTAGTTTATAATAAATTTATAAATGTTAGTAAAATATTAAAGGAATATTTTTAAGTTCGTAAAAAATTTTAGCAGATTCTGTTAATTAAAATAATTTTAATTAGAAAACGATTAAGGAGATTAATACTTAATTATATAATAAAACCTTTAAAAAAAGCCGAAATAATAATGATAATAAATAAAACAGTTAAAAGGTAAAGGTATAAAAAGTTTAGTATGAAACGTATTTAAACTTTATATATACGTTATTTTAATATTATTATACTTTTTTTAATACAGTTTTAATAAAATTTAAATTTAATAAGGTAATTATAAGATTAATTTATAACTAAATTATAAAGGATTAATTATTAAAGGAAAATATTAATCTTTTATTAAAAATTATAAAGAAGTTAATTATTTAGAAAATAAATTAAATTTTAAAAGGAATAAAATTCTCCTTAAAGAAGACGTAACCATGTAACTAAATTATACAAATTAATAGATTATGCTATTTCGGTTACTAAGCTTTATTAAACCCTACCTTTTTCGCAGCTCGTATTAACGACTATTTTTAACGGAATTATAAACGGTTCTCGTAATCCGGAGAAATCGAATAAATTATTATTCGTAATCCTCCGTATATCGATTTAAAAGTTAACCTTCGACGTTTTTAAACCCGTTATCGATAATCTCTAATTTTCTCAGTAATTCTTTTATAAGCCGAATATTTTTTATTATAAATTTACGTAAAAATTAATTATTCTTATTATTTTAAATTAAATCGTATTCGAAATTTAAAAATAAACCCGGATTTGTTTCGGAAAAGCTATTAATATTAATAAAAACATTAATATATTTTATTCGATCGATTATTTTATTTAAATTTAATAATATAATTAAAACTGTTTTTATTAAAATTTCGGAAATACGAATATTAGGACTTTATAATCGAACTTAACTGGTACATTTTAATTATTTTAATTAATAAGGACTTAAAAAGTTACAAAATTAATCGAAAGTAAAAAAGTCGTAAAACTATCGTAAAGTTATAAAGTTTTCTTATACGGACTTAAGGTTTATAATAAAACAGTTAATATTTCTTAAATTATTATTTAAGTTTCCCTATACTAAATAAACTAAAAAATATAAGGCTTATTAAAGACGCAATTTATCGGTATTAAGTAATAATCGGTTTCGGAATAAAGCTTTTTGTAACTAAAATATAATTTATCGTTACCGTAAAAACTATTAATAATTACCGTATTCGAAATTATTAAATAAAGTATTTATCGTATTAATTATTAATATAATTTTTTCGTATCTTTAGCTTAACCTAGATAATACGGCTTAAATTAACGACCTTATAAAGGGAATAAAATAAATATTAACGTATTTTTTATTTTTTAATTAATATAATATAATAAACGTTACGGTTTATTTTATAAGAATTTTAATTATTTTAAAATTAAAGTTTACGATATATATTTTTAAGTTAATTAATAAGTTATTAAATTAAAAAATAACTTTTTAAAATAATAAAATATATATAAAAAATGTCCTAATGGCTCAGTGGTCGCGAGCCTGGGTATTTCTTTTAATCGCTGCAAGCTTGGGCACCTTGCTTTAATTAAGCGCAAGAGATAGTTGGTTTAAATCCAGCTTGGGACGCCGTTTTCTGGGTGGCGCCAGCCTAGAAAACTTGACCAGTTGGAGCTTCGGCTCCGCCACCGTGTCGGCGATCAATTGGAATGGTTGGGGGCTTTAGGAACCAATTAAATCAATCGTGTACGTAACCATTTATTTGTTACCGTATCAGAAAACTCCTATTAATCGGGTTTTTTATCCGGCCTTCCAAAAGGTACGGTTTTTGGAAGTATTTTCCGGTCGCGCTTGTGAAAAGTCAATGTGTATGTATATAGTGCATGGATCAGCTACGCTAGATACCTAATAGTACATAATCCCCATATATAAAAAATAATTTCGGCCCGATTAAAGCATATAAAAAAGTAAATATATTATTATAAAATTTTAAAAGTTTAAAAACGTTACGTTTTTATAACGTAATATATTATAAGGATTTTGTATATAATTTAATAAATTTCGGTAATTCGAAAAAAAATATAAATAATATAACCGAAACATTAAAAATTTTATTTAAAATAAATATATCTAAATAATTATTACGTTAATAAATTAATTAGTTTAATTTATAATCGAAATTAATAACTTTATAATTATTTATATAATTTTTATATTTTATAAATAAAACCTTAATGTATATATAACGAGATTATTATAAATTAATAAGGGTACGATTTAATATTTAAAATTAAAATATTTAATATTCGAAATAATTATTTTATTCTAGTTATATATAAAGGGAGTATATTTAAAAGAATTTATAATAATCGAATGGTAAATATATAATAACGGGAAAATTAAGAAGTAAATACGCTGAAAGCTAGGAGAGAAAGTTTCCGATTAGAATAATAAATTATTATCGATTTTATCAATGCCGAAGAAGATTTAAAAAAAAAAATATAAATATATTATATTTGTAACTAATAAATACTTAGATTTTATTTAGAATATTTACTTTAAAAATAGAAAATGAAATATATTTATTATAACGTTCCGATATTTTTAAAAAAATTTGAAAACTTAAAAAAAGTTTTCTATAAATATTCGAATACGATAACGAAATTTTAAAAAATTAGTAGTTTCGAAATCCGTTTTAATCTTTTTTTAATATTACATTTAAGTTTTTAATACTATATATTTAATTCTAAGATACTGGGTAGGGTATCTATCGTGTTAATTATTGGTGTAATTACTTCGTATCTTTAGCTCAGCCTGGATAATACGGCTTGAACCTAACGACCTTACATAACCCTCTGCCAGTTTTACAACTTTTTTAACCTTAATTAATTTTAAGGTACCTTCTTAAACCCCTATTAATTAAAACAACTAAAATATACCGGTTAAATCCAAATATAAAGTTCAAATACTCCGTACCTCCGGAATCTTAATGGAAACGGTTTCGATTAAATTACCCGATTTAAATAAAATAATCGATTAAGCAAAATATATCGATACCTCTATTAATATTAATAACTTTTCGGAAAAAAATCGGGTTTTATTTTTAATTTTCGGATACGATTTAATTTAAAACAGTAAAAATAATCGATTTTTACGTAAATTTATACCAAAAAATATCCGGCTTATAAAAAAATGATTAGCAAAACTAAAAATAATAATAACGGGTTTAAAAACGTTAAAGTTTAACTTTTAAATCGATATAAGTTAAAAAGATTACAAACGATAATTTATCCGGTTGTTCCGGATTATAAAAACCGTCTAGAATTCTGTTAAGAATAGTCGTTAATAAAAGTATAACTGGGCAGTCTGTAAAAAGGTTAGAGTTTAATAAAGCTTAGTAACCGATAGTACAATTTATTTATTTGTTTAATTTGGTTTCACAGTTACGTCTTCTCTAAGAAGATTAAAATTATAATAATATAACATTATAAATACTTTCGTTAACGTTTAATTATTTTATAAAGTATATATACAAGGTCGTTGAGTTCAAGCCGTATTATCCAGGCTGAGCCAAAGATACGAAGTAATTACACCAATAATTAACACGATAAATACTCTACCCAGTATCTTCGAACACGGCAACTATCAATAGTTTTCACGGTGATTATAAAGTATATATAAGAATATTTTTAAAATACCCGTAATATAATATAAAAATTAATTAGGAAAATATTATATAAATTAAAGAAGTTACTTTTATTTTAATAAAAAAGATTTATTAGAATATTTAAAATTTAAAACTTACCTCTGTTTTTTTATAAATCTTATTGTTTTATTCGTTAAGAGGTATTTATTTTATTTTTATAAACAAAATCGTAATAATATATCGTAAAGAACATTAATATTTTGTTAATTAATAAATTTAGTAAATTCGAAAACAATATACATTTATAAAGGGTAAGGATTTATAATAATTTCTTAGTATCGAAATAATTAAAGATAAAGTTAAAAGAAAACCTTTCTTATTTTAATTTAATTCTATTAATTAATTAAATAACTTAGTTTTTAAAGAAAGTTTAAATAATTTATTAAATTAGTTAATAACGAATACTAGTTATCGCCGAATTTTAATTTATTATATTTAAATTCGCTTAATAGATATTAAAAAGAAATCGGTTTTATTTAATAGGTAATAGTTAATACGTAATCCGATATATATTTTATTATTGAATTAGGGCAGGGCTTATTAAAGCCGTATATATATGTAAAGACCCTTTAATTAAAAGCTTAGGAAGAAAAATGCCGGGCGTTCCTTGGTTCTATAAAAGACTATATGCAAAGGTTTGTAGGTCGGTATTATATAGACCATCGCCGACCCACTTAGTGATGTAGCTGAATTGTCTAGCAATAAGGCTAAAAACAGCTAAAAGAAGCTAAAACTAACTGCAGTTAATAACAGCTATAACGGGTATAACAGCTGTATAACAGCTATATAACTCTAACTTTAATTTTTTATATTCTAATTTACTCGATTTAATTTAAACTCGAATAATATATATTATAAAATTATTAATTAAATTATATTATACTTAATTAAAACTTAAATATTAACGTTATATTTCGGAATCGAAAATTCGTTAAATATTTAAAATAAGTTGTTTTTATAGCTAATATAATTAATCGAACAAAAATTTAAATTTATATTATAAAACTATTTAAAAATAATAATAAAATAACGGTTATATAAGTAAAATATAGCCTAATAGCTCAGTAATTGCGAACTTAGGTATCTCTTTTAATTGCGACAGACTTAAGCACCTTATTTCGGTTGGTTTTAAAAAACAGCTGGTTTAAATCCAGCTTAGGCCACCGTTCCTTTAGGTCGTGCCAGCCTAAAAAAGCTAAACTATTAGAGCTTCGGCTCCGCCACCGTGTCGGCGACAATTAAGAGGTAGCTAGTAAAATTAGTTACGATTAAGAACGTTAGGAACTAATTAATTAATCGGGTATATCTTATCGTTAGTTACCGTATTAATAACCCGCATTACGTTTTTCCGGCCCTTAACTAAAAAAGGACGGTTTTTAAAAGGGTGCTCCCCGGTTATATCGTATAATCCTTTATGCATATACTTAGTAAATAGATTAGCTCCTTGTGTATATATATATAGCTAGATATTTTAATAGCACTTTATCTTATATATAAGTAAAATATAATAACTACTTTTATAACTAAAACGGAATTATGATTTTTTACGTAAGTTATAAAAAAGTTATTTAATTTTTAACTAATAAAAAAATTAAATTTTATATTAAATATTAAACGGTTAAATATATAATACGATAATTAATAAATTATACGATTTATTAACGCTTATATTACTTTATTATAAACGAAATTACGGTACGTAAATATACATAATTATTAATTACAAAAAGTCGTAAAAAGAAATTTAATTAAAATAAAATATACGTTTATAAATGATATACATTACCGTAAAAACCATTAATAATTGCCGTATTCGAAGATACTAGGTAAAGTATCTATCGTGTTAATTATTAGTATAATTACTTCGTATCTTTAGCTTAACCTGGATAATACGGCTTGAACTTAACAACCTTATATAAAGCTAAATACCCCGAATAGCATTTAATTATATATTAATAATAACTTATATAAATTTTATATAAAAAAATCTTACTATTAACTTAAGATATTTTACGTTTAATTACGTAAATTTAAAAATAAATAAACTTAAACTCTTTAATAATATATATCGGTAACTGTAGTGATTTATTATTAAAACGTTAAAAGGATCAAAATAGCTTTGATTCGTAGCTCTAGGATTACAAGGACAAAGAAGCTATAGCTATATCTGGCTGCTTCTCCCCCCCAAGTTGGAAATGAGGAACCTAGAACTAGAACCCAGAATTACAGGCCCAAGAATGTAACATAATTGCCGATATGGTAACATCTTCTAGTTTTGTCTGTTGATATCCCGATCCACCTATTTTGTGTTGTATTCGAGGTACCGCTCCGCTTTGGTACGGAAGGCTAGAACGGCAGGCTCGGTATAAGGGCGTTTTAAAACAAGGAATTTGCGAAGGCTCGATTTTGGAGAAAGTTTTGAAATCCCTTTAGTTGCTGGAGAAGCGCCTGCGTACGTAGTAGCCGTTGTCGATTAGAAGCAAGAGGCTCGTCGACGCGGTGACGTCCGAGAGGACCAGAGGACCAGAAAGAGCTAAGATAGCAACTGGAAAAGCAACAGCGTCTAAAAAAGACGTGGGAGGTTAGCCGGAGGGCTTCGACATGGAGAAAATAATAAAGGTATTCGCCAAATTACTAAGCGAAAGCGAAAAGAAAGATATGTACCTGGATTAAAAGTATTTCAAGTTTAAGTTAAGTAAAAAGAATTATTTTTAAAGTAATAATAATTAGGAGATGTAAAAAACGGTAATTTAAATAGCTTTTATAAAGATTAATTACTATAACGGTAATTCGGCAAAACTTACCTAAGTAGATAAAGCTAAATTAGCTATTACGGTTATTACTAACGTTAAAAAAGGCCCTATAGTAATCGTTACGGGTTTTACGAAAAGTACGGAAATAATTAAGGTGTTAAAATACTTATATAAAGTAAAAGAAAAAAAATCGATTAAAAATAGATTTTTAAACCTAATTTTAATTCGTTAAATAAAATCTTAAAAAAAATCAGTATTAAACTATATAATTAACTGTAAGAATTTAATACGGCGGTATAATAAAATCGATATATCTATTAACGCTAAATAGCAGGTTATTATATTTATCTGTTCGATTCGGAACTAGGATAACGCCGGTTAAAAAGGTCGAATAAAAGGAATATTTCGTTAGTACTTAACTATGACGGTAAATCAGGTGTATAACGACTTTATCGCCGAATTTCGAAGGAAAAATTCGAAGAAAGAAAATAACAACAGCTATAACGTAAAGAAGATTTACGATAGAAAGCCCGTATAAAATAAGGATAAGCAGCTACTTTGCTTTAAATATGGTAAATACGGATATATAGTAAAGGATTACCCGAAAAAACAAAAACGTAATATAGAATGCGAAAGTAGTTTTATCTCGAAAAGGCTAAAAGATTTATATAAAACGGATAAAAAAACCTTTTAATAGCTTTTAAGACGACGGCGAGGTTTAGGTAGTTTTATAGCAATCTTAGAGCTATAAGGGCGTATCGGCAGATATGGTAATTTATTATTAAAACGTTATAAAGATTAAAAAGCCTTTGATTTATAGCTTTAAGATTGCAAGGATAAAGAAGTTATAGCTATATCTAGCCGTTTCTCCCCCATTAGTTAGAAATAAGGAACCTAGAACTAGAACCCAGAACTACAGGCCGAAGAATACAACATAATTTCCGATAATATATAATAAATATTAAATAGTTCTTAACAAGATTTTATTTAAAATTTAATTCGAAATTTTTAAAATAAGGTAATTATATAATTATATATTTATTTATTATTATTTTAAATGAAATATTATATTTTCAGTTTAATATATATTTAATCGATTTAATAATATAATAATAATTTGCATATTTTAGTTAATGTGAATAGTGTATTATTTACTATTATAATTATTAATTAAAAATATATTTTTATAATAGTTAATATAATATCGAATTTCTAAAAAAAATAAATACTAAAATTTTTTTCGTAAACGTTTTAAACTTAGCGATATATTTCTAATACTAAATATATTATAAATATATATAATATTACGAATAAGCTTTTTAGGAAAACTGTAATAAAATAATTATAAAGAATATTTAATAAATATTATAACTTAAAATTTACCGTAAAAAAACAATTTAAAATAAAAAGTATCTTAAGCCGGATTATAGTATTTACAATAGAATTTATCGTCATAATTTTAATAGCGTTAATAATTTATTATTTTATGTTTATTAACTTATTAATTTCCGTGTTAATTTCTTTAATTACTTTTAAAATAAATTGTCTCTATAATTTATATTTTAATATAATATCGATTTTAAATTACGTTTTAATATAAATTTAACGGTTATAAATAATATAAATTAATTTTTAAAAAAATCTTTAATTTTAATAATAATTCTTATAAATATTTATGAAAAAATAAATTATTCAAAATCTATTAAATCTTTTTATTATAATAAAATAATATATCGTATTATTATTATTATGATTATTATTATTTAATAATTCGAAAGTAAATTAATATTTATAATTATTAATAAGCTATATAATATTACGGAAAAAAATATAAACTATTAAAACTTATTTCGGATAAATTTAATATTTTATTATAAAATACTAAAAAGGTAAAGTTTGATACATATATTTTAATTTTTATTCTTTATTTGAATATATATTTATTAATATTTTTGAATATTTAATCAAAAGTTTAATTTAAATCTATATATTTATTAATTATAGTTATTATAATGTACTATATAAGCGAACTATATATAAAAGTAAGTTATATATTTCTTAATACGTCGAGATAGTAAATTCTAATTAAGTAAGTATAATCTATTATTAATTTAAATTAATCGGATTTTTTATTATTAAGGTCTTTTATATTTTCCTTTTAAGTACGCGTATTATATCCGGGCTTACCGTAAACGTTATATTCTCGTTTTTTCGCCTAAATCCTTTTGTAACGATTTTTTTTCACTGTTATTAGTTACGATTATTTATTATTATTATTTTCGTAATTATAAGAATTAATTTTTTTTTTTACAGTAGCTATTCCTTTTTTTTAAAAAAAAAAAAATTTTTAGTTTTCAGGCGTTTATTAAAAACGTAATTCGTTTCGTAAAGGTAACCGTTTTTTTCCCAAAAAAAAAACCATTTCGTATAAAAGTATTAAGTTACTTTTTATTAAAAAATTAACCGATTTAAATATCTTTGTCGGTACGTTATTTTGGTAAGTTTTAATCTTTTTTTATATAAGGTTGTTTAGTTTAAGCCGTATTATCCAGGCTCAGTTAAAAATACGAAGTAATTATATTAATAATTAATACGATAATTGTTTTACTTAATATTTTCAAATATGGTAACTATTAATAGTTTTTACGGTAACGATAAATTATATTTCGGTTGCGAAAAGCCTTATCCCGAAGCTAATTACGCAATGCCGATAAGCTTCGACCTTGATAAACCTTATACTTTTTACGGTTTAATAAGGGGAATTCTAAATAATAACTTAAAAGATGTTAAGTTTTTTACGGTAAACTTTAAGTTCGTATAAAATAGCTGCTTTACGACCTTTTACCAGTTTTACGATTTTTTTAATTTCGATTAATTCTAAAGTTTTTATTAAACTTATATTAATTAAAATAAGTAAAATATATCGGCTAAGTTCGAATATAAAGTCCTAGTATTCCGTATTTCCGGATTTCTAACGGAAATAATCTCGATTACGTTAACCGATTTACATAAAATAATCGGTCGAATAAAATATATCGATATTTTTATTAATATTAATAATATTTCCGAAAAAAATCGTATTTTATTTTTAATTTTCGGATACGATTTAATTTAAAACGGCGGAAATAATCTATTTTTACGTAAATTTATATTAAACAATATCCGGCTAATAGAAAAATTATTAATAAAATTAAAAAATAATAATAACGGGTTTAAAAACGTCAAAATTTAACTTTTAAATCGATATAAATTAGAAAATTATAAATAATAGTTTATCCGGCTGTTCTAGATTGCGAAAGCTATCCAGGATTCCGTTAAAAATAATCGTCGATAAGGGCATAATTGGACAGTTTAAAGTTACTTATAAGAAGGTTAGGGTTTGGTAAAGCCTAGCAACCGATAGCATAATCAATTCATTCGTTTAATTTGATTTTACGGCTACGTCTTCTTTAAAGAGAAATCTTTTTTTATAAATCACGTTTTTATTATGTCATTTTAGTAATATTTTTAGTAATTTTCGTATATAAAGAAATAACGGAATTAATAAAGGTAAGTAGAAAAACGGTTAAGATAAGTATAATTAAATTAAATGAGTTTCGTTTTTATAAATCTAGATTTAATATTGTTAGTTATTATAATATCTTTAAATACGTCGTAAAAGCCGGTAACAAAATATTTTTTAATAATATAAGTAACGTAACGTTATATAAAATTTTCGATATATAACGAATAAACGCGTTTTAATACGAAAAAATAAAATACGTTTAAAGGTTAAAAACGATAAGAAAAATAAATAAATATATAAAGTATAATAATATTATTAATTTTAAAGTTATTTTTAGATTTAATCGAATAATAATTTTCGTAATTATTAAAGATAAAATACGTTTTAAATTTTTAATATATATTTTAATTTATTTATCGTCCAGCCGTTTTCTTTTATAATAATTCTTTAATTAAATAAAACTTAATTATCGGCGAACTAGCGAAAAAGCAATTTTTTTCCGGTAAAAATAATAAATAAAAATAAGTTTTAATGTTATAAGTTAATAATTTATATTATTATAAATTCTCCTCATAGAATACGTAACCGTAAAATCAAATTAAACAAATTAATAAATTATACTATCGGTTGTTAGGCTTTACTAAACCCTAACTTTTTCTCAGTCGTAAAACTGGCGAAGGGTCGTAATATAGCTATTTTATACGGCCTTAAAGTTTACCGCAAAAAGCTTAATATTTTTTAAGTTATTATTTAAAATTCCCCTTACTAAACTAGCTAAAGGGCATAAGGTTTATTAAGGTCGAAGTTTATCGGCATTACGTAAATAAGTTTTTTAAGCTGATATTAGTTAAGAAATTACGTATTTACGGGAACCTAATAATTAATTTCGGGATAAAATTTTTCGTAACCGAATTATAATTTATCGTTACCGTAAAAACTATTAATAATTACCGTATTCGAAAATATGCGGTAAAATATTTATCGTATTAATTATTAATATAATTACTTTATATTTCTAACTTGGTTTAAATAATACGGTTTAAACCTAACGACTTTATATATTATTTTAAATTATTCCTTATATATATATATATTTTTTTTTTACGTTTATTTAAATTTTTTACGTTATTCGATATTTATAATTATGATGCTTATTATTATAAATAGTTTTTTCCGTAATACCGTATTTCGTAATTAAAACCTAAATAAATTTAAATTATTTACGAAATATTTTTAAATTTTATATATAACTCTTTAATAATTTAGTTTTTAGTTTAAATATAATTTAAATTTATATTACTATTTAAGGAAATTAAATATTTAATTAATTTTAATGCGTTTTATACTAAGTTACGTAAATAATAAATTCGTTATATTTTTACTATATTACCGCCGAAAAGGAAATACTTGCGTATTTAAATTAAGAATTTATTCGATAATCGATTTTTTTTTTCGATTAGTATTAATTTTCGCGAATCAAGGACGGTATCGGATTAGGCGTATTTGCCGTTAATTTATATTTTTAAGGTAATACATAAGATATTATAAATAAAATTAAACTTTTTATAACAAAATTTCTAGTTTCGTTTTTTAACTTAAACGGTTAAGTTTATTTTCGTTTTTTATAAGCCGTTTTATATTATAATTATTAAGAAATAAATAATTAAAATTAAAAAGTTAAAATAATAATAAAAAATACAGCTCGTTTATATATATAATTCGCTTATATAATACGCTAAAATATTTCATTTAACTTATTATTTATATAATCGTGAAATATACGAAATAGAGAATATTTTTTTAAAATATAAAATTTGTAATATTTTAATTTCTTCTTAAAGAAAACGCAACCGTATAATAAAATTAAATAAATTAATAGATTATATATCTCGGTTATTAAATTTTATTAAACCTTAACTTTTTCGCAAACTGCCCAGTTATACCTTTATTAACAACTATTCTTAACCGAATTCTAAACGGTTTTCGCAATCCGGAACAGCCGGATAAATGATTGTTTATAATTTTCCCTATATCGAACTAAAAATTAAACTTTAAAGTTTTTAAACCCTTTACCGCTTATATTTAGCTTTTTTAATAATTCCTTTATACGGTTGATATTTTTTATTATAAGCTTATCTAAATTTTATTTGCTTTTATTTATATAAATTAAATCGTATTTAAAAATTAAAAATAAAATCCGATTTTTAAAGAAAAAGTCGGTTAAATCGACGGAAATATCGATATTTTTAATTCGTTTTAAAACTTTATAAAGTTTAAGGACCTTTAAAAAAATATTTTCCGTAAAACTTTTATAATTACGGAATACCGGTATTTTGTAATAAAAATTACCCGGTATGTTTTAATTATTTTAATTAATAAAGATTCGAAAAATCGTAAAATCGATTAAGGTTAAAGTCGTAAAACTGGCAAAGGGTCGTAAAGTTATCTTATACGAACTTAAAGTTTACCGCAAAAAACTTAATATTTCCTAAGTTATTATTTACTTTTTAAAAGATTTCCCCTGCCGAACCGTAAAGTTAAAGGGTATAAGGTTTATTAAGGTTAAAGTTTATTAATATTATACGATAATCGGCTTTAAGATAAGGCTTTTCGTAACCGAAACGTATAATTTATTATTATCGTAAAAACTATTAATAATTACCGTATTCGAAAATACTAGATAAAGTATTATCGTATTAATTATTAATATAATTACTTCGTATTTTTAGTTTAGCTTAGATAATACCGCTTAAACGTAACGACTTGGTATAATATTTTAATTAAAAAAATAATAAATTAATTAATACGTAAATTAATATATATATTTATTATTAATTTAATTTAATTAATATGAATTATACGATATTCTATATTTATATAATTAATTCATTTTAATATTATTATTAACTTTCTATTATAAAACTCGATATAACTTTTATTATTTTATAACACTTTTAATATTTATTTTTAAATAATAAGTAAAAAAAAACTAACTTTTAATTAATTTTATTATTTTTTAATATTATTTTTTTTTAAAATTCGCTTATATTTTTAATTTATAGTTTTCGGAATTTTTAAGGAAATAACTCTTTTTTAATTATAATACTTATGAACTTTATAACTTTTAATTACTTTACTTTTTCGGCTTAGTTTCTTTTTACAATATTATAATAACGTAATAATTTAATAAAAAAATGGTTTAATTTTTAAATAAAAATTATTATTATTATTAATTTTAATATATATTTTTAAAACTTTTCGATTATTTTTAAAATTTTCGTAAATAATTTCTTTTCTTAAACTTATATTGATTTAATTTATATAAAAAAGTAATTCTTTCCTTAGAGAAGACGTAACCGTAAAATCAAATTAAACAAATGGATAAATTATGCTATCGGTTACTAAGCTTTACTAAGCCTTAACTTTCTTATAAACTGCCTTATTATGCTTTTATTAATAACTATTTTTAACCGAATTCTGGATAGTTTTCGTAGTCCGGAATAACCGGATAAATTATCGCTCGTAATTTTCCAGCTTATATCGAATTAAAAGTTAAACTTCGAAATTTTTAAGTTTTTTACCGCTTATATTTAACTTTCCTAGTAATTTTTCTATACGGTCGATATTTTTTATTATAAAATCGTTTAATTTTTAATTATTTTTATTTATATAAATTAAATTATATCCGAAAATTAAAAGTAAAATCCGATTTTTTTTTAGGAAAAATCGGTTAAATTAACGAAAGTATCGATATTTTTAATTTGTTTTAAAATTTTATTAAATTTAAAAACTTTAAAAAAAACGTTTTCCGTAAAGATTTTATAATTACGGAATACCGGTATTTTATAATAAAAATTACCCGGTATATTTTAATTATTTTAATTAATAGGGATTTAAGAAAATAATTTAGTATTAAATATTTTTTACTTAGTTATCGTGCTAATACCTTTTTATTAATCGTAAAATTAATCAAGGTTAAAAGTAACTAATTTAAAATTCCTAGCCTTTTTTCCTAGTTAATATCTAACACTTTTAATCGTAGGATTAGCAAAAGGTTATAAAGCAGTTATTTTATACGGACTTAAGGTTTATTGCGAAAAGCTTAATATTTTTTAAGTTATTATCTGTATTCCAGAAGATTTTCTTTGCCGAACCGTAAAGCTGGAAAGTATAAGGTTTATTAAGATTAATGCTTATCGGTATTACGCGATCGGTTTCGAAATAAGGCTTTTTATAATCGAGACGTATAATTTATTATTACCGTAAAAATTATCAATAATTACCATATTCGAAAATACTGGGTAAAATATTTATCGTGTTAATTATTAGTATAATTATTTCGTATTTTTAGTTTAACCTAGATTATACAGCTTAAACTTAATAACCTTATATAAAAAAGTAATTCTTACGTAAAGTAATACGTAAATTAATATTTTTTTAATATTTTTTTATTTAACAAATATTTATAAATGGTTTGTTTTTAAGTAATTATAGGTATTTTTGAAAAAATTATTAAAATTACCTACGGGTAAGTACCTATGGTCGTGGGGAGTCCTGGGGTACCTATTGGGTACCCATTGCAAACCCTAGTCTGAGCTATGATGCCAAAAAAATGCTGGCCTTGTACATATTTTAAGCC
Organism: Monosporascus sp. CRB-8-3; assembly: GCA_004155055.1. Lineage (NCBI taxonomy): Eukaryota > Fungi > Ascomycota > Sordariomycetes > Xylariales > Monosporascus > Monosporascus sp. CRB-8-3. Next base: position 106,222 of record QJNZ01000228.1, read on the forward strand.
TTATAAGGGAGGCTATAAACTCACCCCCTAAATAACACTGGAAGTCGCATATAATTGGTCACTGGATAAGAGTTAACCACGGATTCCCCGCCAGATATCATATCTGGAGTGCTGTCGTCCTTGTTTAAGCTCCCAAAATGCCGATTGCCTGGAGCCTATCAGAAGTGCTGATACTTAGGTCATCTAGAGCATAAACAACATAGACTGACTTCTCAACTATCTCTGTTCTTCCGTCTGCAGCGACAAATCAAGGGCGAACTTCCCGCGTACATTATGAATAACTTTTCAGCCTCCATCAGAGGACCGGCTAATGGACAGGGACAGACACGGGGGGTTTCCATTTTCAACGCCCTAAGACCGCCTACAGCATGTGACGGCACTCTGCAGACTATCGAGCAGCTGCGGCCAAAATAACGCATAGCTGCGACTAGCTAAGCCATGGCGCTACTAGGTCCGACAGCAGCCTCGGAATACAATCTCTCCAATCAGAGTGCATTCAGGCTTTGGCAAAGGACTCGGTGACAGGGGTAGCTGACGTGTAAGTGGCAAACCCCGCTGCCACTGCCATTTCCTGTGCTCAAAACCTGAAGATAAAACCTGACGACAAAACCTGACAACAAAGCCTGAATGGGCCCGCGTGTCAAGAGCCAAGGTGTGGCCCCCTTTCGGGGCTCCAGTGCCCCACCAGCGAGGGTCTGGTTTCTGTATATATAAAGGGCTTCGCCCCGAGTAGTTAGAAAGAAAGCAGGCATTAATGGTCATCTATATACTACCTTATACTACGAACCACCAGCTAAGCTGCTTCCCCTGCCTTTCACTCTATACCTCACCAGTTTACCTGACACCGCGACCGGAACATACAGCCGGCATCTCCTTATTACTAGACCCCACCCCGGCAGGCTGCTTCTTTTGTCAGGCTGCTCTAATTTTTACAACTAATTTGCGACTGAAGAAACTACCCTTTCCCGAATTGAAATATTTCGTTACAACATTTCCCGGTCTTCGTTACAGCAAGCAATTTATCTGTCCCTCCCAACCCGTGAGGCTTTTACAATGGCTTCCAGATCTCGAACACAGAAGGTCCCGGAGAGCGCCTGGCTCCAGCACAAGGACAACATAGTAGATCTCTATCTGCGCGAAGACCTCACAGTAGGAAGGTTGGCTGAGCGTATGAGGGCCGATCACGGGCTAAACGCGACGTGAGCATCCAATCTCCTACATAATTTTCTCTAAACGTTCACTGAACCACTAAAAGGATTTCTCAGTACGAAGCACAGCTTAAAGTCTGGAATGTCCGCAAGAACTTGAAGGTGCACGAGTGGGAGCCCATTCTAGAAAGAATCGGCCGCCTACCTACAGCCACCCGGAGTAGAGTAATCTTGTCTGGGCAACCTGTTCCGGAACACAGGATCCAGCGTGCAAGACGACACAGCAAAAGCAGAAGCGCGAAAAGGCGCCGTTTGGAAGACCGGCTAGAATATACCGAATCGCCGGATGTCTATATAGAAATCCAGAGGGTTGACGGTACATGGTCTAAATTGGAAGAAACCGAAGCGCTTCTGGCCACCACGGCATCTCCTCAACCCAGATTCGAGAACGCTGTTGAGTCCGCAGCTCTTCTTCTGAGCGAGAGATATACCGATAACGGTAGACTCCAGCAGGACCGTGAGGTGAATGGGCTAGCTATGAGGTACGATTTTGACTCTTGGTTTAACAGTCCACGATCGCCCATATACTCTACCTTGCCCGACCTCAACATATCTATGGATCAAAGTGGATTCTCTCAGTTCGACGACATGGCCCAATCTGGGTCGTGGGAGACATCGCTTTTCGGATTACAAAGGGAAAAAGAGTGGCACGCTCGGACAACTCCCAGCTTCAGCCCACTGCTGCGAGCTCGCTCAATCCCACAAGGACCCAAAGCCCCTACGCTGTATTTGCCACCTCAGTGGTTTGAAGAGTTGTCTTCCACGATATTCGTGGACGAAATCGCTTCGAAAGTGCGCCCATTTATACGCGGCTTGTATAGCCGGATCCCCTCAGAGGGTTTCCATTCTGCTCAGAGTTCGCAAGAAGGTCACCCGGGAAAACGGCCGGTGCTGGGTCTCCTTAGCACCCTCCTGCCCGGAGATGTCCTTCGATTTGCCAATGATAGCGATAAGGGAGTGATATCAACTCGGGAAATACTCGAAACAAAGTTCACGCGGGTGACTCTCTTTGCGATGGTAAATGGTTTCGCGATTCCAAACGACATTCCCGGGAAAGACTTGGTCAAGCTTCTTGCACGTTCCGAAAACATGGGTATGATATTTACACACGTCCTCGGATCAAGTAAAAATCATGCAGCAAAAGCTTTTGCGGCGAGCCTCTTTCCTTTTTCCATTCAGGCAAAAGAAGATCGCCTCGTCAGTCAGCTTTTGGCCACTGGCTTGATCGATGTGAACCGCCCTTTCAACCTTCGGGAAGGACGAATCTGTACCGCATTAGAGATTGCTGCAGATTCTTGTAGCCCGCAGATTGTAGAACTCTTGCTGAAGGCAAACGCTGACCCTAATATCCCATCCGTAAATTGGAGACTTGATAGCAGTTTGGAATCTGGGCTTGACAAGCTAGGCACAATGACAGCAGATTGGCTTTATACTTGGAACATCCTGATGCAAGCTGCTGCCGGACATCCGCCTGCGGATGCAGACCAGGAAGGGGGGACATTTCAACGCGTCGAATGGACGGAGGAGATGGTCCACTTATGCCTCCCCCTTTTGAACACTGCCAGTTGCCCCCATTTCATCTTTGCTGGATTTTTACAAACAGTGGCGTCAACTCTTGAGGACACGCAAGCTAGAAAAGTCGTTCATCATTTACTCCGAGCTTGGAAAAGAGGTCACAGGGAGCTGTTCGACCTTTTCCCACTTCAAGTCGACTGGGCTATTATCACCGCTGCAAAAAGACAGCATTTGAGTTTCGTAACTCTGCTGCTACCTTATTGCAAATCAATGGAAAAGGTCTTGAGTGCATCCATTAGGGGCAACAGTAGTGACCTTATTGACCTTATCCTGGAGCAAAACCCGAATGTTGCTGGCGATGCCCATAACATCGACACCCAGAGGAAGTACGAAAAAGCATTGTTAACTACTCCGTTAGCAGAAGCAATCTTGATCAAAAATTTACCACTGATCCGGAGGCTCGAAGAAGCAGGTGCGCTGCAGTGCCTTGATCAGGGAGAACAATTCGATGTTGCACTTGCCTCGGCTGCCAAAGTTGGGGACACAGAGTATATGAGGAAACTACTGGCTCTTTGCCCTCGAGCTAGACCCAGTGCCGTGGCACTAGCACTATCATATGCGGTCGAGAATAATCAAACTGACATAGCACTCGAGCTGCTTGACATCGACGCCGATCCATTCATGTTAATTGAACGGGACTATTCGGAAGCCTTGATTGCTGCTATTAAGAACAGGAACGCTCGGCTTGTGCGCGCCATATTGAATTCCGATGTTTTGAATAACTGGAGCTCAGGTGCTAGCGGGGAAGCTACTATCGAGGCAGCTCTTCAGTGGGGCGATCAGTCTATTATAAGAGATTTGCTAGCAGCTTGCCCGCTGGTTGAATTTCCGTCATCATTATACGTGGAAGCGCTTGAGTACGAAGATCGTAACGCATTCGAATCTCTCTTGGCGTTGAGGAAACCTTCGGGACGGAATCTTAGTGACTGCTTAAAGATTGCGATCGAGAAGGATGATAGCAGCTTGGGTCAGTATTTGATAGAACGAGGTGCCGATGTTTCCGAACACGAACTGGCTTTTGCAGCTAAGGGACATCCGGTGATGCTCCGGGGATTTTTAGTTCACATCATTCACCGACACTCGCACACTATAACAAGAGGCTTCGGGACGGCCGCAATGATTGCGGCTATTAGAGAAGGTATCGACAATATTGAATGTTTGGATATCCTCCTCTCATCGGGACTCATCGATATGGAATTCATATATCATGGCGTCTCCCCACTCGGGCTAACAATATTAATGGAGTGCAACAACAGCACCAAGGACCTGGGGTTTCCCATAATCAACAGGCTACTCGACCATGGTTGCGACGCGAACAGCATTGTACGCTACAATGAGATATGTTTTCAGACTGCCATCCTAACGGCCATCGAGGTCGGGGACAAGGAATTAGTCCAGTTCTTCATAGATCGGGGTGCTGATGTCCACCAAGCACCAAATTTCTCGGTAAAGCGATCTCCACTGCAAAGAGCCGCGGAGCTTGGTAATCTGGGAATCGTCAAATTGCTCCTTAAAAATGAAGTGGACGTCAATGGCGCCCCAGCGGTGAGGGGCGGAGGCACGGCCGTGCAACTCGCCGCCATTTCCGGCAACTGCAATGTCGTGGCCGAGCTCTTGAGTCACGGGGCGTTACTGCATATTCCGCCGTCGAAAGTGAACGGACGATGGCCTATTGAGGGCGCTGCTGAACATGGTCGACTGACTATGATCGAGTTCCTCTGGAAGGTGAACGAGAATATCTTTTACCCAGATCCGTGCGAGACTGGGTTTGAGGAAAAGCATTGTCGAAGAGCGATGGAACTTGCTGCAGAGAATGGACATATGGTCTGCAGGGATCTGATCGCTGAGTTGTCTGGGCTACCGGTCATGGATGCGTGATGATTTATAGGGCTTAGTCGCCAGGCAGTCCACTTATCATCCGTGGGGTATGGTTTCCGTTCCTTTTCCTTTTCCGTTTTCTTCACGTAAAGGGGGCATATCTTCGGATGATTCCAGGGGCGACATGCGTATATCTTGAATAAGATACATTGGAGAGTTATGCGTTGCTGAAGGAATGTGAATTAGTGTATAGCGTAACTGGCCGGAAACTATACGTTTCAACCGCACCCCAACCGTCATGACTCCATCTATCAAATGGTGCATCATCCCAGCCTCGTGTATCGTCTGACCGTCATTATCCACCCGCAATAATTATGATTCTAAGACTCCACTCCATCTCTCTATTTGTCCACCGAGCTTACGAAATCAAACTCTCCGCGAGCCAACCTCTTTTGCAATGAAAGGAGTGACAAGACATTAAATAGGGAATCCGCAAGTCGTCATCTCAAGTCCGCGAAAGGCACCGACGGGGCCTCTAAGACAGAGCCACAGCCGCACCAGCAGCGACAATTAGACCAGCCAGGCCGGCCGTGGCGGCTGGCGCGGCATTGCTAAGGAGGCACAAGTTAACGAAGAACGAGGCAGCGAGATGAAGAGGCATAAAGAATGGGACGAGGGGATGGCTATCAAGAATCGATCGAGTAAATACTTGACTTACTCTGAGTTAGTCTCGGTGGATGACTCCGTAGGGCTCGAGTCGCTCGCGGGAGTCGGAGTCTGAGTGACAGTGACGGTTGTCGACTCGCCCGTCGAAGTAGACACAACCGTGGTGGGGGTAGACACAGCTGTGGTGGGAGATGTCGTCGACGTTACGGCCGTGGCGCTCCCACTAGCTGTGTTGAAATTCCAACCGCAGTCGTTCATGAGGTCCGCCACATCTGTCGCGTGGGCACACTTTAGTCGGGATGCTTCCCGGACGGCGTGACGCGGTAGAGCCGTAGCTTACTTACCATTATCATCCGGGTCCGGCATCCTGTTTTCCCTCACGCACGCGGCGCACTGATTCAATTGGAGCTGGGCGTCTTGCGCATCGCAGACGCAGCGCCGGTAATTGTCGTCATTGTCGGTCTCCCTGTCGCACCGCTGCGAGAGGTCGATGGCCGGTTGGCAGGTCCCCACACATGCGCTGGGTACGTCGTCCCGATCCACGGTGTTCTCGGCGGCGCCGAGGGCCGAGAGGATGGCGAGACTAAGGATCGTGGTGATGTACATGCTGAAAAAGGGGTTGCTATGGTCGTGAAGTGGTAGTTGCGGTCTCTGAGCCGTTCAGTTAAGCAAGCGTTGGTCCGTTGAGTGAAGACGAGAATAAGCTTGATGTCTATGAACCTTTGCTATTGCTTACAAGGCTAACAACGTGGTTTATATATAATTCATATCACGCCAAACACTACAGCTTCTCCAAGCGACGGTGTAGAGATTAAGCATCGAAGAGCGTCATAGCCGTTAAATGCCACGCGGCCCATCGTTCCGCAGGTCAGGTATCATTGCCGATACTTTTGAATCTGTTACTAACATTAACGTTGCAGGCCAGGGTACCCCATCGTGCAGGCAAGACCCATCGGGCTGAAGTAACTTGACCCTTGTTTCTTGTGGGAGGGTCTTGTAGCTTTCCGAGATCTGTTTCTTATAGGCTATGTACCTTCTTACCCGGATTTCAAACTAATTGTTCAACATTTAGATAAGCCAGTACAAGGCTGATAACCCACGAGCTCCATAAATACCGGGCTCGTCCGGCAACAAAACAAGGGGTCGAATATACTGGTCTCGCTATAGAAGTTGGATTCGGAGAAGCATATGAGGTCTCGAGATCGCACAGCCTTCATGAAACAGCTGGAGCCAAGAGCGGCTAACATACCTAACAGCCAAGTTTTACCCCAATGGAAGGCTGATCTCAACTCTGCATTCGGTGGAACCTCTTAATAAAACCTTCGTGTTCTCCGATTCAACAGAGATACCACGCGCCGTCCTAATGGGATACTGTCTTGCGCACATAGCCACGTCGTCATCGGGCTGCAAGAATCGCATAACCGTGTCACGTGAACTAAGCCATTTCCCCATATGCGCGGCCCAATGAAGCTTTACGCATTATGCAATCCAAGATCTGGCCCTACACCGGGATTTATCATATGTGGATTGAAGCGTTGAAACTGATTATGGGATCGTCACTATACACTCAAGGACGAACGGTCCTTGGCAGACTAATCACATCCTCGTGCATGGCCGGAGTTTCATATCGTCGTCTTAGCTGGGGGAAAAGGTCGAGATATCCTACAGCCCTCGGTAGCTTGAGCGTGAACGGGTTGCGAATATACTAAAAGAATTGATGAATACACTTCATCTGTCCGGTCACATTTACTCCACCGTGAGTAACAATGGTTACGGGAGCTTGACCATTATAGGAGGCTTTCCATGAAGATAGCAGTAGTAAAGTCCTGATAGCCACGAAAATAATGCAGTGGAGAATTTTAAGTGCGCCTTGATATTTTTCCACGCACAGCCACCCTCACCGGGCTGAAGGGTTCAGTTAAGACTTGTCAAGTTTATTGATCGACAACGCGAACGTCGGAACCCGCATGTAACCAGGCGCAGCATTCGGGCATTTGAAGTTCTTGGTAGGTAACTACAATTCAAATGCCGAAGGCTGTTTGAGTCTATCGGGCTCGGGCCCCTAGCGTCCTTGGCGCTGGCTACTGAGTATCTGAAACAGAAAGCTTAAACGGAGCTTGGGGCTTGCCCACTGAGGGAGTATACCATTCTGCGATTTGTTGAAAAAAAGTTGAAGCGGTAACTGCCATGAAGGGTTGCATGCCCCAGTAGGCCCATGGATGACGGACCCTCTTTCTTGGAGACTGATATCCATCGCCTTGGCAGGGGGCGGTGAGTATACTACGCTTGTTTCTTTACTTCCGATCATGCCAAGACATGTTGACCAACGTCTTGCACACAATCTTAAGGATTTGGGAGAACCAAAGAGAGAACTCTAGATACGGAGATAGCATTACAAGTTAGCAGAAGCCTCGGAGATTCTCGTCTTCTGTCTTATTCATCCACTAGAAGGCTTGCCGACCAACTCTCCCGATCCCAGTCAAATAATCTCCTCTCTGTCCTATATGCGGTTTCCTTCCGGGCTATGTCGCCTCGATCGCGTCACATGTGATTATGTAACCTATGCACTCCATTGGCTGGTTCATGCTAAGGTGGAGCGCTTCTATACCTCTGCCTCTAGCCGGAAGAACTGTGGAGCCAGTCGGAAGGCTTTGGCGTAACGAGCTTTATGATGGTCGGACAAGAAAGCACACTGGATCCATGAGATACTATTGGAACATCGCGCTGCCATGTATGGTCAAGATTCTGCCTAGCAACGGATTCACACGAGGAGGGTTCGAATGGAATAGGGGCGCTCCGTTGCAGTCGATGACTGAGAGAGCCGCCCGTTCCTATCTGATGCTGTCATACAGCGCTTTTAATACTGAGCTTTAGCCCACTTCGGTTATTAACCCCCGGATAGGCGATTTCGGAGGGTATGAACTCATACTGGTGCACATGTTTGTGATACGGTATATATCACGATGCAATCTGTACAAGCCTGGTATTACAATTAGCGAACCGTCGAGTAAAGAGGCATATCCATCACAGATTCCATTCGAAGGAATGTGTATACGACATAAAAGGAGATAATGGACATAACTTGAGAAAATCGAGAAAATCTATTGCCGCGATGATAAGAACTCGTGACGAGGGTTGCTTATGTCCTGGCTGAGATTCGCCGGCACGTCTACACCAATAGCCTCCGAATATATCAAAGCACACAGGCCACTTGGAACTGCGACATAAACCGTAGTTCTATGAAATCGGAGATAAGGTGATTGCCGGCTTATCGCGACCTGTATCCTCTGTTTTATGCAAGCACTTAAGGCAGGTGCCCTTCCGATTGGTTCCCTGGTAGTTGACTATTTACTTGTTACACGGGGCAGAGGCCTTAAGTTACTAGGTACATGTAACTTGTGAGGTGGGGAGCGGTAATTTGGCAGCTCTGTAGGTATCTGGTACCTGCATAAGGCAGCCTCCCATCAGTGCGTTCAATCTCACGTTTTCCTCACAGGTCGCCATACAAAATGTACCAGACAAGGTGAATTTCTGTGCAGCTTGCAGCTCGAAGCAATTGCCCCCCCCCCCGCCCCCTTCCTAGGAAGTCCGTCCCATTCTGATTCCACTGCCGTTACCCCCAAGCAAGATTAACTCTGTTAGTGTTTTGCTCACTTTTCTAAGCCACTCTAGCAACAACTAACATTTCCACGGGGATATTCGAGACGCGTTTGAGCGCGTCTCATTATTGGGCAATCGACCTCGAGATCTGAGTTTCCTTTCCTCTTCTTTTCACCTCCAACCTCGACATCACCAATTCAAGCCTCTCGTTTTCCCCCAGTCAGCCCCTGCCGGCATTTGCACTCCCCACCACACATGTCAGGTACCTTCCACACAGATTTCAATAGCTTGAACCCTTGTCTTTTAGGTCTTCTACGGGGCCGCTTACATTGTACGAAGGCCTAGAGCTAGCACTTGCAGTACGCCCCAACCTACCCTACTACATACACTCCTCAGATATTGTACATTCATGTATCTCAAATAACCGTCTTCACCACGCCTTCACGTCCATCACTATGCCCCGAAGACGTGCTGCCGAAGTCAAACAAGAGGTGGTCGATCTCGATCGTCACTCACCTTCACCTATTTCATCTCGAGTCAAGCCACCCCCGCCTACCAGTGAGAAGGTGGATGTTAGGTCTACTGTCATTTCAAACTACCGTTCAGATGCCCGTGAGTTGATACATAGTGCACTACAAACCTGGTTACTAACGCCGCTTTTAGCGAGTGCAGAGACCATGCCGCAGTGGGCTAGAGATCACGGCGAGACACCAATTCTTTTGCAGACAAGGATCCGCAGGGAAGGGTCTCACATGAGTTCACCCTCTCCCCAAAACCCGGAAGCGAGCTTTGCTCAGCGGAGCTTCGCTCATCCGGCATTCACGGGAATCGGACTGAAGCTCAAGGCGTGCAATGATACCCTTGGCAATCTTCAGCAGCTTGGCATTCAGCATGTCGCTACGCTGCCAGAGCTTGTCCTCGTCGGTGACCAGTCCGCCGGTAAATCGAGTGTAAGTAAAACTTGCCCGTCAGTCTCAGCCCGACCATGGGTATTTGCTAACGCCTGCTGCAGCTGATGTCCGGCCTCGCTAGGCTGAATTTGCCTAGGAGTGGTGGTGTGTGCACGCGTTGCCCCATTCACATCAGAATGAGTTCGAGCAATGGCCCCCAGTGGTCCTGCACAGTTTCTCTCCAGCTGGACTATGACTACC